>JAMPIV010002656.1:652877-768013 GCA_024509875.1 Oreohelix idahoensis | reverse complement strand
TAGTGAGATTTTGGAGAATGGGGATGAAGAAGTTAGGATGGATATGGTTGAAGGGAGGGGGGGGGGGGGGGATGGAGAGGGGGGAGGGGATGAGGGTTTGGGTTTGTAGTGAGATTTTGGAGAATGGGGATGAAGAAGTTAGGATGGATATGGTTGAAGGGAGGGGGGGGGGATGGGGATGGAGAGGGGGATGAGGATGAGGGTTTGTAGTGAGATTTTGGAGAATGGGATGAAGAAGTTAGGATGGATATGGTTGAAGGGGGGATGGGAGGGGAGTAGGAGGGGAGGGGGGATGAGGATGAGGGTTTGTAGTGAGATTTTGAGAATGGGGGATGAAGGTGAAGAAGTTAGATGGATATGGTTGAAGGGAGGGAGGGAGTGGGGATGGAGAGGGGGGATGAGGGTGAGGGTTTTCAGGGAGATTTTGGAGAATGGGGGATGAAAAGTTAGATGGATATGGTTAAGGGCAGGGGGTCAGTGAGTGGGGATGGAGAGGGGGAGGATGAGGGTTTGTAGTGAGATTTTGGAGAATGGGGGATGATGAATGAAGTTAAGGGGAGGTGATGGATATGGGGATGGGAAGTTGTTGAAGGGGGAGGATGGGATGGAGAGGGGGGGATGAGGGTGAGGGTTTTTTGGATTGATTTTTGAGAAATGGGATGAAGAAGTTATGAAGATGTTATGGTTGAAGGATAGAGGAGTGGGGAAAAGGGGGGTGAGAGGATGGGTTTTAGTGAGATTTTGGAGTAAGGGGTGAAGAATTGGATGATTTTTTCTCTGGGGGGGAGATTTTTTGAAGAGGGGATTTTGAGATTTTGAATACTATCTCAAAAGTCTCCAGTGGCATCCGCCTAACGGCAGTCACAGTAAGCCGGTCGTTTGCGATTTTCATTCTCTGGTTTATCTTCATCTTGAAATACTATCTCAAAAGTCTCCAGTGGCATCCGCCTAACGGCAGTCACAGTAAGCCGGTCGTTTGCGATTTTCATTCTCTGGTTTATCTTCATCTTGAAATACTATCTCAAAAGTCTCCAGTGGCATCCGCCTAACGGCAGTCACAGTAAGCCGGTCGTTTGCGATTTTCATTCTCTGGTTTATCTTCATCTTGAACTACTATCTCAAAAGTCTCCAGTGGCATCCGCCTAACGGCAGTCACAGTAAGCCGGTCGTTTGCGATTTTTATTCTCTGGTTTATCTTTATCTTGAAATACTATCTCAAAAGTCTCCAGTGGCATCCGCCTAACGGCAGTCACAGTAAGCCGGTCGTTTGCGATTTTCATTCTCTGGTTTATCTTCATCTTGAAATACTATCTCAAAAGTCTCCAGTGGCATCCACCTACCGGCAGTCACAGTAAGCCGGTCGTTTGCGATTTTCATTCTCTGGTTTATCTTCATCTTGAAATACTATCTCAAAAGTCTCCAGTGGCATCCGCCTAACGGCAGTCACAGTAAGCCGGTCGTTTGCGATTTTCATTCTCTGGTTTATCTTTATCTTGAAATACTATCTCAAAAGTCTCCAGTGGCATCCGCCTAACGGCAGTCACAGTAAGCCGGTCGTTTGCGATTTTCATTCTCTGGTTTATCTTTATCTTGAAATACTATCTCAAAAGTCTCCAGTGGCATCCGCCTAACGGCAGTCACAGTAAGCCGGTCGTTTGCGATTTTCATTCTCTGGTTCATCTTTATCTTGAAATACTATCTCAAAAGTCTCCAGTGGCATCCGCCTAACGGCAGTCACAGTAAGCCGGTCGTCTGCGATTTTCATTCTCTGGTTTATCTTCATCTTGAAATACTATCTCAAAAGTCTCCAGTGGCATCCGCCTAACGGCAGTCACAGTAAGCCGGTCGTTTGCGATTTTCATTCTCTGGTTTATCTTCATCTTGAAATACTATCTCAAAAGTCTCCAGTGGCATCCGCCTAACGGCAGTCACAGTAAGCCGGTCGTTTGCGATTTTCATTCTCTGGTTTATCTTTATCTTGAAATACTATCTCAAAAGTCTCCAGTGGCATCCGCCTAACGGCAGTCACAGTAAGCCGGTCGTCTGCGATTTTCATTC
This sequence comes from Oreohelix idahoensis, assembly GCA_024509875.1. NCBI lineage: Eukaryota > Metazoa > Mollusca > Gastropoda > Stylommatophora > Oreohelicidae > Oreohelix > Oreohelix idahoensis. The sequence continues at coordinate 765,955 of JAMPIV010002656.1, read as the reverse complement.
TCTGGTTTATCTTTATCTTGAAATACTATCTCAAAAGTCTCCAGTGGCATCCGCCTAACGGCAGTCACAGTAAGCCGGTCGTCTGCGATTTTCATTCTCTGGTTTATCTTTATCTTGAAATACTATCTCAAAAGTCTCCAGTGGCATCCGCCTAACGGCAGTCACAGTAAGCCGGTCGTTTTCGATTTTCATTCTCCGGTTCATCTTTATCTTGAAATACTATCTCAAAAGTCTCCAGTGGCATCCGCCTACCGGCAGTCACAGTAAGCCGGTCGTGTGCGATTTTCATTCTCTGGTTTATCTTCATCTTGAAATACTATCTCAAAAGTCTCCAGTGGCATCCGCCTAACGGCAGTCACAGTAAGCCGGTCGTCTGCGATTTTCATTCTCTGGTTTATCTTCATCTTGAAATACTATCTCAAAAGTCTCCAGTGGCATCCGCCTACCGGCAGTCACAGTAAGCCGGTCGTTTGCGATTTTCATTCTCTGGTTTATCTTCATCTTGAAATACTATCTCAAAAGTCTCCAGTGGCATCCGCCTAACGGCAGTCACAGTAAGCCGGTCGTTTGCGATTTTCATTCTCTGGTTTTTCTTCATCTTGAAATACTATCTCAAAAGTCTCCAGTGGCATCCGCCTAACGGCAGTCACAGTAAGCCGGTCGTTTGCGATTTTCATTCTTTTTTTTATCTTCATCTTGAAATACTATCTCAAAAGTCTCCAGTGGCATCCGCCTAACGGCAGTCACAGTAAGCCGGTCGTCGTTTCATTCTCTGGTTTATCTTCATCTTCTTGAATACTATACTATCTCAAAAGTCTCCAGTGGCATCCGCCTAACGGCAGTCACAGTAAGCCGGTCGCTTGCGATTTTCATTCTCTGGTTTATCTTCATCTTGAAATACTATCTCAAAAGTCTCCAGTGGCATCCGCCTAACGGCAGTCACAGTAAGCCGGTCGTTTGCGATTTTCATTCTCTGGTTTATCTTCATCTTGAAATACTATCTCAAAAGTCTCCAGTGGCATCCGCCTAACGGCAGTCACAGTAAGCCGGTCGTTTGCGATTTTCATTCTCTGGTTTATCTTCATCTTGAAATACTATCTCAAAAGTCTCCAGTGGCATCCGCCTACCGGCAGTCACAGTAAGCCGGTCGTTTGCGATTTTCATTCTCTGGTTTATCTTTTTCTTGAAATACTATCTCAAAAGTCTCCAGTGGCATCCGCCTAACGGCAGTCACAGTAAGCCGGTCGTTTGCGATTTTCATTCTCTGGTTTATCTTCATCTTGAAATACTATCTCAAAAGTCTCCAGTGGCATCCGCCTACCGGCAGTCACAGTAAGCCGGTCGTCTGCGATTTTCATTCTCTGGTTTATCTTCATCTTGAAATACTATCTCAAAAGTCTCCAGTGGCATCCGCCTAACGGCAGTCACAGTAAGCCGGTCGTCTGCGATTTTCATTCTCTGGTTTATCTTCATCTTGAAATACTATCTCAAAAGTCTCCAGTGGCATCCGCCTAACGGCAGTCACAGTAAGCCGGTCGTTTGCGATTTTCATTCTCCGGTTCATCTTTATCTTTAAATACTATCTCAAAAGTCTCCAGTGGCATCGGCCTAACGGCAGTCACAGTAAGCCGGTCGTCTGCGATTTTCATTCTCTGGTTTATCTTCATCTTGAACTACTATCTCAAAAGTCTCCAGTGGCATCCGCCTAACGGCAGTCACAGTAAGCCGGTCGTCATCGATTTTCATTCTCCGGTTCATCTTCATCTTGAAATACTATCTCAAAAGTCTCCAGTGGCATCCGCCTACCGGCAGTCACAGTAAGCCGGTCGTCTGCGATTTTCATTCTCTGGTTTATCTTCATCTTGAAATACTATCTCAAAAGTCTCCAGTGGCATCCGCCTAACGGCAGTCACAGTAAGCCGGTCGTCTGCGATTTTCATTCTCTGGTTCATCTTTATCTTGAAATACTATCTCAAAAGTCTCCAGTGGCATCCGCCTAACGGCAGTCACAGTAAGCCGGTCGTTTGCGATTTTCATTCTCTGGTTTATCTTTATCTTGAAATACTATCTCAAAAGTCTCCAGTGGCATCCGCCTAACGGCAGTCACAGTAAGCCGGTCGTTTGCGATTTTCATTCTCTGGTTTATCTTCATCTTAAAATACTATCTCAAAAGTCTCCAGTGGCATCCGCCTAACGGCAGTCACAGTAAGCCGGTCGTCTGCGATTTTCATTCTCTGGTTTATCTTCATCTTGAAATACTATCTCAAAAGTCTCCAGTGGCATCCGCCTAACGGCAGTCACAGTAAGCCGGTCGTCTGCGATTTTCATTCTCTGGTTTATCTTCATTTTGAAATACTATCTCAAAAGTCTCCAGTGGCATCCGCCTACCGGCAGTCACAGTAAGCCGGTCGTCTGCGATTTTCATTCTCTGGTTTATCTTCATCTTGAAATACTATCTCAAAAGTCTCCAGTGGCATCCGCCTAACGGCAGTCACAGTAAGCCGGTCGTTTGCGATTTTCATTCTCCGGTTCATCTTTATCTTGAAATACTATCTCAAAAGTCTCCAGTGGCATCGGCCTAACGGCAGTCACAGTAAGCCGGTCGTCTGCGATTTTCATTCTCTGGTTCATCTTCATCTTGAAATACTATCTCAAAAGTCTCCAGTGGCATCCGCCTAACGGCAGTCACAGTAAGCCGGTCGTTTGCGATTTTCATTATCTCTCCAGTGGCATCCGCCTAACGGCAGTCACAGTAAGCCGGTCGTTTGCGATTTTCATTCTCTGGTTTATCTTCATCTTGAAATACTATCTCAAAAGTCTCCAGTGGCATCCGCCTAACGGCAGTCACAGTAAGCCGGTCGTTTGCGATTTTCATTCTCTGGTTTTATCTTCATCTTGAAATACTATCTCAAAAGTCTCCAGTGGCATCCGCCTAACGGCAGTCACAGTAAGCCGGTCGTTTGCGATTTTCATTCTCTGGTTTATCTTCATCTTGAAATACTATCTCAAAAAGTCTCCAGTGGCATCCGCCTAACGGCAGTCACAGTAAGCCGGTCGTTTGCGATTTTCATTCTCTGGTTTATCTTCATCTTGAAATACTATCTCAAAAGTCTCCAGTGGCATCCGCCTACCGGCAGTCACAGTAAGCCGGTCGTTTGCGATTTTCATTCTCTGGTTTATCTTCATCTTGAAATACTATCTCAAAAGTCTCCAGTGGCATCCGCCTAACGGCAGTCACAGTAAGCCGGTCGTCTGCGATTTTCATTCTCTGGTTTATCTTCATCTTGAACTACTATCTCAAAAGTCTCCAGTGGCATCCGCCTAACGGCAGTCACAGTAAGCCGGTCGTCTGCGATTTTCATTCTCTGGTTTATCTTCATCTTGAAATACTATCTCAAAAGTCTCCAGTGGCATCCGCCTATCGGCAGTCACAGTAAGCCGGTCGTCTGCGATTTTCATTCTCTGGTTTATCTTCATCTTGAAATACTATCTCAAAAGTCTCCAGTGGCATCCGCCTAACGGCAGTCACAGTAAGCCGGTCGTCTGCGATTTTCATTCTCTGGTTTATCTTTATCTTGAAATACTATCTCAAAAGTCTCCAGTGGCATCCGCCTAACGGCAGTCACAGTAAGCCGGTCGTCTGCGATTTTCATTCTCTGGTTCATCTTTATCTTGAAATACTATCTCAAAAGTCTCCAGTGGCATCCGCCTAACGGCAGTCACAGTAAGCCGGTCGTCTGCGATTTTCATTCTCTGGTTTATCTTCATCTTGAAATACTATCTCAAAAGTCTCCAGTGGCATCCGCCTAACGGCAGTCACAGTAAGCCGGTCGTTTGCGATTTTCATTCTCTGGTTTATCTTCATCTTGAAATACTATCTCAAAAGTCTCCAGTGGCATCCGCCTACCGGCAGTCACAGTAAGCCGGTCGTCAGCGATTTTCATTCTCTGGTTTATCTTCATCTTGAAATACTATCTCAAAAGTCTCCAGTGGCATCCGCCTAACGGCAGTCACAGTAAGCCGGTCGTCTGCGATTTTCATTCTCTGGTTTATCTTCATCTTGAAATACTATCTCAAAAGTCTCCAGTGGCATCCGCCTAACGACAGTCACAGTAAGCCGGTCGTCTGCGATTTTCATTCTCTGGTTTATCTTCATCTTGAAATACTATCTCAAAAGTCTCCAGTGGCATCCGCCTAACGGCAGTCACAGTAAGCCGGTCGTTTGCGATTTTCATTCTCTGGTTTATCTTCATCTTGAAATTCTATCTCAAAAGTCTCCAGTGGCATCCGCCTAACGGCAGTCACAGTAAGCCGGTCGTCTGCGATTTTCATTCTCTGGTTTATCTTCATCTTGAAATACTATCTCAAAAGTCTCCAGTGGCATCCGCCTAACGGCAGTCACAGTAAGCCGGTCGTTTGCGATTTTCATTCTCTGGTTTATCTTCATCTTGAAATACTATCTCAAAAGTCTCCAGTGGCATCCGCCTACCGGCAGTCACAGTAAGCCGGTCGTTTGCGATTTTCATTCTCTGGTTTATCTTTATCTTGAAATACTATCTCAAAAGTCTCCAGTGGCATCCGCCTAACGGCAGTCACAGTAAGCCGGTCGTTTGCGATTTTCATTCTCTGGTTTATCTTCATCTTGAAATACTATCTATCTCAAAAGTCTCCAGTGGCATCCGCCTAACGGCAGTCACAGTAAGCCGGTCGTCTGCGATTTTCATTCTCTGGTTTATCTTCATCTTGAAATACTATCTCAAAAGTCTCCAGTGGCATCCGCCTAACCGCAGTCACAGTAAGCCGGTCGTTTGCGATTTTCATTCTCTGGTTTATCTTCATCTTGAAATACTATCTCAAAAGTCTCCAGTGGCATCCGCCTAACGGCAGTCACAGTAAGCCGGTCGTTTGCGATTTTCATTCTCTGGTTTATCTTCATCTTGAAATACTATCTCAAAAGTCTCCAGTGGCATCCGCCTAACGGCAGTCACAGTAAGCCGGTCGTTTGCGATTTTCATTCTCCGGTTCATCTTCATCTTGAAATACTATCTCAAAAGTCTCCAGTGGCATCCGCCTAACGGCAGTCACAGTAAGCCGGTCGTTTGCGATTTTCATTCTCTGGTTTATCTTCATCTTGAAATACTATCTCAAAAGTCTCCAGTGGCATCCGCCTACCGGCAGTCACAGTAAGCCGGTCGTCTGCGATTTTCATTCTCTGGTTTATCTTCATTTTGAAATACTATCTCAAAAGTCTCCAGTGGCATCCGCCTAACGGCAGTCACAGTAAGCCGGTCGTTTGCGATTTTCATTCTCTGGTTTATCTTCATCTTGAAATACTATCTCAAAAGTCTCCAGTGGCATCCGCCTAACGGCAGTCACAGTAAGCCGGTCGTCTGCGATTTTTTTTCTCTGGTTTATCTTCATCTTGAAATACTATCTCAAAAGTCTCCAGTGGCATCCGCCTAACGGCAGTCACAGTAAGCCGGTCGTTTGCGATTTTCATTCTCTGTTTTATCTTCATCTTGAAATACTATCTCACTATCTCAAAAGTCTCCAGTGGCATCCGCCTAACGGCAGTCACAGTAAGCCGGTCGTTTGCGATTTTCATTCTCTGGTTTATCTTCATCTTGAAATACTATCTCAAAAGTCTCCAGTGGCATCCGCCTAACGGCAGTCACAGTAAGCCGGTCGTTTGCGATTTTTATTCTCCGGTTCATTTTTATCTTGAAATATTATCTCAAATGTCTCCAGTGGCATCCGCCTAACGGCAGTCACAGTAAGCCGGTCGTCTGCGATATTCATTCTCTGGTTCATCTTTATCTTGAAATACTATCTCAAAAGTCTCCAGTGGCATCCGCCTAACGGCAGTCACAGTAAGCCGGTCGTTTGCGATTTTCATTCTCTGGTTTATCTTCATCTTGAAATACTATCTCAAAAGTCTCCAGTGGCATCCGCCTAACGGCAGTCACAGTAAGCCGGTCGTTTGCGATTTTCATTCTCTGGTTTATCTTCATCTTGAAATACTATCTCAAAAGTCTCCAGTGGCATCCGCCTAACGGCAGTCACAGTAAGCCGGTCGTTTGCGATTTTCATTCTCTGGTTTATCTTCATCTTGAAATACTATCTCAAAAGTCTCCAGTGGCATCCGCCTAACGGCAGTCACAGTAAGCCGTCGTCTGCGATTTTCATTCTCTGGTTTATCTTCATCTTGAAATACTATCTCAAAAGTCTCCAGTGGCATCCGCCTACCGGCAGTCACAGTAAGCCGGTCGTTTGCGATTTTCATTCTCTGGTTTATCTTTATCTTGAAATACTATCTCAAAAGTCTCCAGTGGCATCCGCCTAACGGCAGTCACAGTAAGCCGGTCGTTTGCGATTTTCATTCTCTGGTTTATCTTCATCTTGAAATACTATCTCAAAAGTCTCCAGTGGCATCCGCCTACCGGCAGTCACAGTAAGCCGGTCGTTTGCGATTTTCATTCTCTGGTTTATCTTCATCTTGAAATACTATCTCAAAAGTCTCCAGTGGCATCCGCCTAACGGCAGTCACAGTAAGCCGGTCGTTTGCGATTTTCATTCTCTGTTTTATCTTTATCTTGAAATACTATCTCAAAAGTCTCCAGTGGCATCCGCCTACCGGCAGTCACAGTAAGCCGGTCGTCTGCGATTTTCATTCTCTGGTTTATCTTTATCTTGAAATACTATCTCAAAAGTCTCCAGTGGCATCCGCCTAACGGCAGTCACAGTAAGCCGGTCGTCTGCGATTTTCATTCTCTGGTTCATCTTTATCTTGAAATACTATCTCAAAAGTCTCTAGTGGCATCGGCCTACCGGCAGTCACAGTAAGCCGGTCGTTTGCGATTTTCATTCTCTGGTTTATCTTCATCTTGAACTACTATCTCAAAAGTCTCCAGTGGCATCCGCCTAACGGCAGTCACAGTAAGCCGGTCGTCTGCGATTTTCATTCTCTGGTTTATCTTCATCTTGAAATACTATCTCAAAAGTCTCCAGTGGCATCCGCCTAACGGCAGTCACAGTAAGCCGGTCGTCTGCGATTTTCATTCTCCGGTTCATCTTTATCTTGAAATACTATCTCAAAAGTCTCCAGTGGCATCGGCCTAACGGCAGTCACAGTAAGCCGGTCGTCTGCGATTTTCATTCTCTGGTTTATCTTCATCTTGAAATACTATCTCAAAAGTCTCCAGTGGCATCCGCCTAACGGCAGTCACAGTAAGCCGGTCGTCTGCGATTTTCATTCTCTGGTTTATCTTCATCTTGAAATACTATCTCAAAAGTCTCCAGTGGCATCCGCCTACCGGCAGTCACAGTAAGCCGGTCGTCTGCGATTTTCATTCTCTGGTTTATCTTTATCTTGAAATACTATCTCAAAAGTCTCCAGTGGCATCCGCCTACCGGCAGTCACAGTAAGCCGGTCGTCTGCGATTTTCATTCTCTGGTTCATCTTTATCTTGAAATACTATCTCAAAAGTCTCCAGTGGCATCCGCCTAACGGCAGTCACAGTAAGCCGGTCGTTTGCGATTTTCATTCTCTGGTTTATCTTCATCTTGAAATACTATCTCAAAAGTCTCCAGTGGCATCCGCCTAACGGCAGTCACAGTAAGCCGGTCGTTTGCGATTTTCATTCTCTGGTTTATCTTCATCTTGAAATACTATCTCAAAAGTCTCCAGTGGCATCCGCCTAACGGCAGTCACAGTAAGCCGGTCGTCTGCGATTTTCATTCTCTGGTTTATCTTCATCTTGAAATACTATCTCAAAAGTCTCCAGTGGCATCGGCCTACCGGCAGTCACAGTAAGCCGGTCGTCTGCGATTTTCATTCTCTGGTTTATCTTCATCTTGAAATACTATCTCAAAAGTCTCCAGTGGCATCCGCCTACCGGCAGTCACAGTAAGCCGGTCGTCTGCGATTTTCATTCTCTGGTTTATCTTCATCTTGAAATACTATCTCAAAAGTCTCCAGTGGCATCCGCCTAACGGCAGTCACAGTAAGCCGGTCGTTTGCGATTTTCATTCTCCGGTTCATCTTTATCTTTAAATACTATCTCAAAAGTCTCCAGTGGCATCGGCCTAACGGCAGTCACAGTAAGCCGGTCGTCTGCGATTTTCATTCTCTGGTTCATCTTCATCTTGAAATACTATCTCAAAAGTCTCCAGTGGCATCCGCCTAACGGCAGTCACAGTAAGCCGGTCGTTTGCGATTTTCATTCTCTGGTTTATCTTCATTTTGAAATACTATCTCAAAAGTCTCCAGTGGCATCCGCCTAACGGCAGTCACAGTAAGCCGGTCGTTTGCGATTTTCATTCTCTGGTTTATCTTCATCTTGAAATACTATCTCAAAAGTCTCCAGTGGCATCCGCCTAACGGCAGTCACAGTAAGCCGGTCGTCTGCGATTTTCATTCTCTGGTTTATCTTCATCTTGAAATACTATCTCAAAAGTCTCCAGTGGCATCCGCCTAACGGCAGTCACAGTAAGCCGGTCGTTTGCGATTTTCATTCTCTGGTTCATCTTTATCTTGAAATACTATCTCAAAAGTCTCCAGTGGCATCCGCCTAACGGCAGTCACAGTAAGCCGGTCGTCTGCGATTTTCATTCTCTGGTTCATCTTCATCTTGAAATACTATCTCAAAAGTCTCCAGTGGCATCCGCCTAACGGCAGTCACAGTAAGCCGGTCGTTTGCGATTTTCATTCTCTGGTTTATCTTCATCTTGAAATACTATCTCAAAAGTCTCCAGTGGCATCCGCCTAACGGCAGTCACAGTAAGCCGGTCGTTTGCGATTTTCATTCTCTGGTTTTTCTTCATCTTGAAATACTATCTCAAAAGTCTCCAGTGGCATCCGCCTAACGGCAGTCACAGTAAGCCGGTCGTTTGCGATTTTCATTCTCTGGTTTATCTTCATCTTGAAATACTATCTCAAAAGTCTCCAGTGGCATCCGCCTAACGGCAGTCACAGTAAGCCGGTCGTTTGCGATTTTCATTCTCTGGTTTATCTTCATCTTGAAATACTATCTCAAAAGTCTCCAGTGGCATCCGCCTAACGGCAGTCACAGTAAGCCGGTCGTTTGCGATTTTCATTCTCTGGTTTATCTTTATCTTGAAATACTATCTCAAAAGTCTCCAGTGGCATCCGCCTAACGGCAGTCACAGTAAGCCGGTCGTCTGCGATTTTCATTCTCTGGTTCATCTTTATCTTGATCTTGAAATACTATCTCAAAAGTCTCCAGTGGCATCCGCCTAACGGCAGTCACAGTAAGCCGGTCGTTTGCGATTTTCATTCTCTGGTTTATCTTCATCTTGAAATACTATCTCAAAAGTCTCCAGTGGCATCCGCCTAACGGCAGTCACAGTAAGCCGGTCGTTTGCGATTTTCATTCTCTGGTTTATCTTCATCTTGAAATACTATCTCAAAAGTCTCCAGTGGCATCCGCCTAACGGCAGTCACAGTAAGCCGGTCGTCTGCGATTTTCATTCTCTGGTTTATCTTCATCTTGAAATACTATCTCAAAAGTCTCCAGTGGCATCCGCCTAACGGCAGTCACACTAACCCGGTCGTTTGCGATTTTCATTCTCTGGTTTATCTTCATCTTGAAATACTATCTCAAAAGTCTCCAGTGGCATCCGCCTAACGGCAGTCACAGTAAGCCGGTCGTTTGCGATTTTCATTCTCTGGTTTATCTTCATCTTGAAATACTATCTCAAAAGTCTCCAGTGGCATCCGCCTAACGGCAGTCACAGTAAGCCGGTCGTTTGCGATTTTCATTCTCTGGTTTATCTTCATCTTGAAATACTATCTCAAAAGTCTCCAGTGGCATCCGCCTAACGGCAGTCACAGTAAGCCGGTCGTTTGCGATTTTCATTCTCTGGTTTATCTTCATCTTGAAATACTATCTCAAAAGTCTCCAGTGGCATCCGCCTAACGGCAGTCACAGTAAGCCGGTCGTTTGCGATTTTTTTCTCTGGTTTATCTTCATCTTGAAATACTATCTCAAAAGTCTCCAGTGGCATCCGCCTACCGGCAGTCACAGTAAGCCGGTCGTCTGCTATTTTCATTCTCTGGTTTATCTTCATCTTGAAATACTATCTCAAAAGTCTCCAGTGGCATCCGCCTAACGGCAGTCACAGTAAGCCGGTCGTCTGCGATTTTCATTCTCTGGTTTATCTTCATCTTGAAATACTATCTCAAAAGTCTCCAGTGGCATAGTGGCATCCGCCTAACGGCAGTCACAGTAAGCCGGTCGTCTGCGATTATATGGCATGTGTCAATTGTGTGCACCAAATTGCACCGCAACCGGCCAAATAATACGGCTGTCCTAAACCGTTGAAATGAAGCGTGTTAGCAACTTGCGTTATAAGCAGCGAATTGTGATAGAATTTCTCGTTGCAGAGAAGGAAACTGTTGTGAACATTCACAAGCGTCTATGTGATGTGTATGGAAGTTTTGCAGTCGACAGGAGTACAGTCAGTCGCTGGGTTCAGAGAATCAAAGAATCAGGAAGTGGAGGTACGGAGCTGCTTGATCGGCCGTGCTGTGGTCGTCCTGCTACATCCACCAACGCAGAAATGTTGAAATGCGCTGAGGGCATTATTCTTACTGATAGGCGAATCACTACTCAACAATTGGCCTTACAGCTGTCAGTCAGCATTGGTAGTGCAAATGCAGTTATAAAAACTCTCGGATTTTCTAAGGTTTGCGCAAGATGGGTTCCTAAGTCCCACAAATGACCACCAATTGCAAAGGAAAGCAATTTCTTCTGAATTGTTGGAGCGTTTCAATGCTGATGGAGAGAACTTTTTGGTTAAGATCGTTACAGGTGACGAAACCTGGGCACATCATTTTGAACCTGAGACAAAAAGACAGTCAATGGAGTGGCATCATCCGCAATCATCACGAAGAAAGAAATTCAAGACAATTCCTTCAGCTGGAAAGGTCATGATCACTGTCTTTTGGGACATTGAAGGTGGGATTCTTGTGGACGTTATGCCAAGAGGAGAGACAATCAATTCGCAAGCTTACATTAAGACATTGAAAAAACTCAATCAACGTTTTCGCATAGTTCGGCCGCACAAGAATCCAGCAGACCTGCTTCTCCTTCACGACAATGCGCGACCTCACACAAGTCTGGCAACACGGGAAGCAATCACCAAATTGGGTTGGACTGTACTACCCCATCCACCCTATAGTCCCGATTTGGCACCCTCTGATTTTCATCTATTTGGTCCACTTAAAAATGCACTCCGTGGGACAAGGTTTGAAGATAATGAAGGAGTGATTCATGCAGCGAAGAAATGGCTACATGATCAAGACAAAATCTGGTACGGGCTAGGAATACATGCACTTGTTTCGCGCTGGCATAAAGCCGTACAAGTTGATGGGGATTATGTTGAATAATACCGATGTTTACATGACATATCCATGTATATTGTTTATGAATTTCATGCTTTTTGAATAAACAGCTCCTGAGAAAAACGATGTGGTGCATTACTTTCTGAACGCCCCTCGTACATTGCACTGAAACTGTTGCACCTCAGATTTGTAGCCATCACTTTCCATTTGCTTTAGTATGTCCTTCACTTTGAGTGGCATGAAATTGATATCCTTTCTTTCTTGAAGGAGGTCTTTCAAGGATGAAAGGATTTTCATTACATCACTAAGGGAGTTATCTTCCTTATCTAATTTGCTAATATGAGCATGAAATACACTAAACATGCCATAAACAGATTTCACTTAATGGATCCTCAAAAAATTTGTTCAGTACAGCTGGTGGTTTGTTCTGGGAAAGAAAGAATGACTTGAGAGCTGGAAACATTTGTAGAAGTCTTTGAACAGCTGGAAATAAAGACAGCCACCGTTTTTTGCTGTGGTTAAGGAGTTGCTGGTATTCTACATCAGCAAACTTACATAACTCTTTTAGGGACTCAACATGGACAGTGTAAATTGAAAAGTAATTATAAATAAATCTTTACAAAAAAATGTGTGGGGTACCGCCAGATTGAAGAAAAAATGTCCAATCACTGGAAATGCGGACTGAACAGGGAATTCACAAAAATGTGTGCGAACAGTAATTTTTACCCCCAAAATGAGGACATGTCCGCATAAATGAGGACGTATGGTAACCCTAACCAAACACCCCTGTCTGGCAGTACCTGCTACTGGACTGCGGTTAGTTTTAAAAAAAAATTACTAACTTTGCAGTTTGTACAACAAACTTTATTTACAGCCGGACATCACTATTATGATGTTATCTTGACATCAATATTATGATATTATCTCGACATGGTTGTTGTTATTGTAAATCAGAATCGACCTCACTGCACTCCGGGCAAACCCATAGGTGCTCAGTCTCCCTCAGAAAATGTCAAAGAGTATGAATGCTAATAATTGTACCTGTAGCACGCTAGTTGTACAAACGACGGATGCATCCTCTCTCATGTCAATTTCTGCTGGTCCCACGTTTGATGCCAAACTCCAACAGCCTCAGCCTTGTTGATTCATCCATTGCAGTGTCATTATCCAGCAGGCGATCATTTATAGCCCTTAGTATCTCTTCCTTATCCATGTCCAGAGTCCCCACTACGGGTTTTCTCGAGGCCAGTCTGTCAGCTCTCTCATTGCATGACCAGGACAGTAGATCCACACCAGTTCTTGAAGACTTGAGGATTCTATTGATGTTTTCCATTCCTGCCGCAGCCATCCGTTCTGAACTTTCCGAAGCATGACTCGAGAGTCTGACAATATAACTGCCCTGGTTGATGGAGTTTCAGACAGCCACCTCAGTGCTGCAATAACTGCCTCTACCTCTATTCTCATGCTTGAGGTTGTCATGTAATCTCCACTCTGTTCAGCGACGATCCTGCCCTTTAATCTCGCAGAGAGGCCCCATCCTGATTTCTCACCACGCACTACAGACCCATCAGTGTACACAGTGGCGTCATCATCCCCAGCATGATCACTGTTAAGGGTCTTTTTGCGCACCATATAGGTCGATATCTTTTGATACCATATGCTGCACAAAAAGACATGATTGAGTTCGAATTTTTTGCGCGGCTACGCAAGTGACGTGCGAATGTTTTGAATAGCAACTTGATTCTTTGGTGTTTGCATGTGTCCACAGTACGGCTGTATATGGAGTTTGAGGACTGTGCCTAAGTAAAATTATAAGACTACTAGTGTAAAAACCCGTCATTAGACGGGAATTAAATTCAAAAGCCCCAATACCTAACGGCAATTTTACTTATTCAAAAGTATTAAAAAACCAAAGTATTTGTTTTACATCTGATGTTAAAAGTCTGAACATGACAATAGAGCATCTTGATTTTCTGTTGTTTTAATCTGGACTTTTATATTCCAGTGATTTCTTGACAGTTCATGAACTGTTTATCAGTTGTGTTGTTGACTTCTTTCCATACAGTATAATCAAACTGTTCAGTGCCTTCTATCTTTCGTGCCCGGTCTCCTTTTCTTCCCCCGTTCCTGCTCTCACAATATATAACAGCATTCTTCTTATCGCAACACGCCAGAAGAAAGTGAATTGCTTTCTCCTGTTAGTAAGTAAGCTACCTGTGCATCACAAAAGTACATGAACTCCGTAGCACCAGCGAGGATCCCAATGTGTGTATACGGGATCACACATTCTATCAATATTTTTGTAACATTCATGAATAATAATACAATTTTACTAATAATGTAGTTTTACACTCTTTAATATTAATATATTTTTTAATACTTCTTTAAATGAAAAAAACCCACCGATATAAGGGAACCAAATAATTTTTTTCACGGAGAGATGTTAGTGGCGCATGCACACCGTCCTTGGCGCATTCTTCTTTGGTAAGCGTTACTATTTTCGGGAGAGTATACAATTAATGTCTAACTTTCAACCAAAATAACTTGTTGCATCCCTTAGCGTTTACGAAGGCTTTTGGCAGAAAAAGCTGGCATTTTATATATACATACATACATACATACATACATACATACATACATACATACATACATACATACATACATACATACATACATACATACATACATACATACACATACATACATACATACATACATACATACATACATACATACATACATACATACATACATACATACATACATACATACATACATACATACATACATACATACATACATACATACATACATACATACATACATACATACATAACATACATACATACATACATACATACATACATACATACATACATACATACATACATACATACATACATACATACATACATACATACATACATACATACATACATACATACATACATACATACATACATACATACATACATACATACATACATACATACATACATACATACATACATACATACATACATACATACATACATACATACATACATACATACATACATACATACATACATACATACAATACATACATACATACATACATACATACATACATACATATATACATATATATATATATATATATATATATATATATATATATATATGTATTTATTTATATATATGTATATTTATATATATATATATATCTATATATATATATATATATATATATATATATATATATATATATATATGGTCATGAAATCCCCTCTTCTGATCGAGGGCGTTCCTACAGATATCTAGGACATGACATTACAATTGATAATACATCGGACCAGTTTCAAGCAAGCAGCCTTATATTAGAATTTAGATAAAATTTAACCAAATTAAGCTGTGCCCCACTACCAACATCAGCAAAGATCTCATTAATTAACCCGATGTGTTTCGGTCCTCTCATGTTTTATTTTTCAAACATACATTTCACAGAAAAACAACTTAAAGAAATTGAAGATGAAATTGTACACCACGTTAGAACATGGCGAGCGCTAAATGAATCATCCACAAGGAGCTATTTCTTTTGTCCCAGGTCGAAGGGTGGCCTTGGCATACCAAACCCCTTCATATTATACCACTCTCGGCATATTTCATTCCTTGTCAGTATGCTCAATTGTGATGATAGTCTTGTAAAAACTGCAGCGATAAACTCGTTAGATAGACATATGAAAAAACGTAAAATAGACCACGTAGATGATGATAGGAATAACTTTGCAAGTTACGAGTTAAATGAAACAAACCATCTAGCTAAAAGATCGAAGGTGAATTGGCCAAGATCATTTTGGGTAGAACTGAATGAAGAATGCGCGCGTGAAGGAGTGAAAACAGAAATTCTGATAAAACCCCCATGTAAAAACAACCATATTGCTCTACTTGAATGGTATTCCACACACATTTTGTAAATTTCAATAATTCTCATTTTTTGGCAGGTTATATCATATCATGCCAATGTCTTTTAGAAAGCTTAAAAAATGTTATGTATGTGTAACACAAAGGTTCGATGTAAAAACACCCACACATAACTACTTGAGACGTCTTCAACACTTTATGTAAATTCTAATGATTCTCCTATATGCCATGTTGTATCTACGAGGGACGTTCAGAAAGTAATGCACCACATCGTTTTTCTCAGGAGCTGTTTATTCAAAAAGCATGAAATTTATACACAATACACATGGATATGTCATGTAAACATCGGTATTATTCAACATAATCCCCATCAACTTGTACGGCTTTATGCCAGCGCGAAACAAGTGCATGTATTCCTAGCCCGTACCAGATTTTGTCTTGATCAAGTAGCCATTTCTTCGCTGCATGAATCACTCCTTCATCATCTTCAAACCTTGTCCCACGGAGTGCATCTTTAAGTGGACCAAATAGATGAAAATCAGAGGGTGCTAAATCGGGACTAAAGGGTGGATGGGGTAGTACAGTCCAACCCAATTTGGTGATTGCTTCCCTTGTTGCCTGACTTGTGTGAGGTCGCGCATTGTCGTGAAGGAGAAGCAGGTCTGCTGGATTCTTGTGCGGCCGAACTCTGCGAAAACGTTGATTGAGTTTGTTCAGTGTCTTAATGTAAGCTTGCGAATTGATTGTCTCTCCTCTTGGCATAACGTCCACAAGAATCACACCTTCAATGTCCCAAAAGACAGTGATCATGACCTTTCCAGCTGAAGGAATTGTCTTGAATTTCTTTCTTCGTGGTGATTGCGGATGATGCCATGCCATTGACTGTCTTTTTGTCTCAGGTTCAAAATGATGTGCCCAGGTTTCGTCACCTGTAACGATCTTAGCCAAAAAGTTCTCTCCATCAGCATTGAAACGCTCCAACAATTCAGAAGAAATTGCTTTCCTTTGCAATCGGTGGTCATTTGTGACACTTCGTGGAACCCATCTTGCGCAAACCTTAGAAAATCCGAGAGTTTTTATAACTGCATTTGCACTACCAATGCTGACTGACAGCTGTAAGGCCAATTGTTGAGTAGTGATTCGCCTATCAGTAAGAATAATGCCATCAGCGCATTTCAACATTTCTGCGATGGTGGCTGTGGCAGGACGTCCACAGCGCGGCCGATCAATCAGCTCCGTATCTCCACTTCCTGATTCTTTGATTCTCTGAACCCAACGACTGACTGTACTCCTGTCGACTGCAAAACTTCCATACACATCACAAAAACGCTTGTGAATATTCACAACAGTTTCCTTCTCTGCAACGAGAAATTCTATCACAATTCGCTGCTTGTAACGCAAGTTGCTAACACGCTCCATTTCAACGGTTTAGGGCAGCCGTATTATTTGGCCGGTTGCAGTACAATTTGGTGCACACAATTGGCACATGCCATATTTAAAGTGTGCAAAATTTCATGCTTCTATCTTCATTATTAGCTGAGAAAAACGATGTGGTGCATTACTTTCTGAACGCCCCTCGTATTATATCATGTCTGTACATATTAATGTATTTTATGGAGAATAAAGATTCTGATATGTATGTATGTATGTATGTATGTATGTATGTATGTATGTATGTATGTATGTATGTATGTATGTATGTATGTATGTATGTATGTGTGTATGTATGTATGTGTGTGTATGTGTGTGTGTTTGTGTGTGTGTGTGTGTTTGTGTGTGTGTATGTATGTATGTATGTATGTATATTGGTAATTGGTAATTTGGGTCATGTGCATGCAAAGTGTGTGAGTGGATTAATGTCCCTAGGGTTGCGGAAATTTGAAGCCAAAGTTTTATGTAAGTATGTCAGCATTAGTGCAATTATAGGTTCTTACTGAATATGGAAACTTCGATGTAAAAAAACACCCATTTTAAATTGCTGGCGATGTTTTCTACATAGTCTAATCTCAATTGGGCTCTGTCTACTATACCAAACGACTATTGTATTTGATGCTATGTTTGACATCTCACTCCATTAGCTGTCAAAGCTTGTTATGGCAAACAAAAATTCTGATAACACCCCCATGTAAAAACACCATATTGCTCTACTTGAATGGTATTCCACACACATTCTGTAAATTTCAATAATACTCATTTTTGGCAGGTTATATCACATCATATCGTATCATTGTATGCCAATGTCTTTTAGAAAGCTTAAAGATTGTTATGTATGTGTAACACAAACATTAGATGTAAAAACACCCACATAGAACTACGTGAGACGTCTTCAACACTTTATGTAAATTCTAATGATTCTCCTTTATGCTATTATATCTGTGTTGTATGTATTATATCATGTCTGTATGTATGTATGTATTTATGGAGAATAAAGATTCTGATATGTATGTATGTATGTATGTATGTATGTATGTATGTATGTATGTATGTATGTATGTATGTATGTATGTATGTATGTATGTATGTATGTATGTATGTATGTATGTATGTATGTATGTATGTATGTATGTATGTATGTTTGTTTGTTTGTTTGTTTGTTTGTATGTTTGTATGTATGTTTGTATGTTTGTATGTTTGTATGTATGCATGTATGTATGTATGTATGTATATTGGTAATTGGTAATTTGGGTCATGTGCATGCAAAGTGTGTGAGTGGATTAATGTCCCTAGGGTTGCGGAAATTTGAAGCCAAAGTATTATGTTAGTATGTCAGCATTAGTGCAATTATAGGTTCTTACAGAATATGGAAACTTCGATGTAAAAAACACCCATTTTAAATTGCTGGCGATGTTTTCCACATAGTCTAATCTCAATTGGGCTCTGTCTACTATACCAAAGGACTATTGTATTTGATGCTATGTTTGACATCTCACTCCATTAGCTGTCAAAGCTTGTTATGGCAAACAAAAATTCTGATAACAACCCCATGTAAAAACACCATATTGCTCTACTTGAATGGTATTCCACACACATTCTGTAAATTTCAATAATACTAATTTTTGGCAGGTTATATCACATCATATCGTATCATTGTATGCCAATGTCTTTTAGAAAGCTTAAAGATTGTTATGTATGTGTAACACAAACATTAGATGTAAAAACACCCACATAGAACTACGTGAGACGTCTTCAACACTTTATGTAAATTCTAATGATTCTCCTTTATGCCATGTTGTATCTATTATATCATGACTGTACATATTAATGTATTTTTGGAGAATAAAGATTCTGATATGTATGTATGTATGTATGTATGTATGTATGTATGTATGTATGTATGTATGTATGTATGTATATGTATATGTATATATATATGTATATATATATATATATATATATATATATATATATATATATATATATATATATATATATATATATATATATATATATATATATATATATATATATATATATATATATATATATATTTAAAATATAATATGATGGATCTTAATCATGGATCATGTCTCAATCAATGGATATTGTTGATAGAATCATCATTATAATAACTAAAATGCCGTTGGGACTATGCAATACTGGATGTCTATTCATAGGAATGTATATGATGTTATAAATAAATAATGGGTTCATTTGCTACTAATGGGTTCATTTGCTACACAAGACAACAGGAGGCTGAGACACTTGGTAGTCATGACCCATATGGGCCCGCCCCCCTTAGAGTGTAAAGACGAATAAGGATCCGAAACACTTGATCGACGGGGGTGACCCCTTCTGATGATCAGATTGCCTCCTGTTGTATCGCTTTGTATAGATTTTCCTATCTCATAAATTTGATTCTGTTCGACATACAAATGATAATGAGGAGACAAGGAGAATTGTGCTATGTGCAATAAATTGACAGTCGTTTAAATGATACCCACGTGCCTGGAAATTATGCTATTCATTCATTTATCGAGTTGGCCGTTCTGATTTTTGATATTTGTGTTCTATACCCGTAGCCCAGGACATGATGGTCCTAATAATAGAAGAGACCTTCGTAACATTTACTGGGGGGGAAGGGGAGGGGGGGGGCAAGCCGGAAACTACAAGCAAATATGCCGTTAATCAACGTTTGAAGGAATAATAAAGATTTATCGTACCCAGCCTAGGCTAAGGATGGATTGTGCATCTCAAGCACCATAAGTGGAAGTTTCGCCAACCTATAACCTGATCACGGAGATCAGGTACTCGAGAGAAAGCAGCCATATACTGAATGCCAAGCACGATATTGCAGGACCATATTATCTTCACCAACATCACTGTCTAGTCACAGATGTCGAAAGTACAGTTTACTGTCACCGAGATCAACGTCGATTCTGCCAAAGTCACCTTAACGGTCGATTGTCAGTACCAGATATATACAGATGAACATAAAGCCTTTGTGTGAAGAACGTTGCTTCAGCTTTCGATTGTCAATTTTGCCTGAGTTCAATATGCCGTGATCAGAATCAGTTGGACATTTTCGATTTAACTCTGTATATTGACGTCCCACATTTTTTTTTTCGTGGTGTTGACATCGACGAATCTTCAGTCAAGTTACCGTATTTCTTCGTGTTAGTATCTACATCGAGCAAGCGATCGGATTTTCTTATGATTATGGCAGGAGTGACTGATTCCAGCGTCTCTGTCTGATGACACATTTGCATCTGCATTTTGGGAGGATCGTAGACAGGTAAGTGCAACTGTATTGTCACTATTGTTCTTGTAATATCTTGATGCATTCCTTTCTCTGTCTATATCTTATTTGTTATATGTTATTTCTGTATTTTTTTTTTTGGGCGGGTGGCTGGCAGGAATTTTAAACGGTGTACATGTTGTGATGGCGCTGTTTAAAATCGTTCTGTATGGTCTAAATATATATAATTTATTCTTACAGAGATCCAGCAACTTTTGCTGAGGGATTTTCAGCTCTGTTTGAATTTGTTGTATTGCTTCCGTGTTTAGTTGTGACGTCACGTCCTTGTGTGTCGTGATCTACGTCATTTCGTGACCTTATTTAATTCTATTATTGTTTATACTCTGTCATTCTCACACTTACTTTCTTTTGTATAATTTACACGCTTCATAAATATTTGGATCAGTCTCGTTTTGTCTTTGTCTTCTAGTAGTGGTCGCTATTGTTTTATTTTATCATAAGATTTTATGAGTGATATACCTTACGTTAGTTCTCCTTGGTTGCTACCACTTTTGTCATTATCATCTATGTAATCATTATACTTTCTCCTTGAGTTATTATTAATATTGTTATTAATATCTTTTAACCCTTTCTGAAAAGAACGCGATCTTGGTATAGATAGATTTGATTACTAGTAAGTCATAAAGCTATAATATTATAATACATTTGTATGATTTCGTTGGCAATGAATATTAAGATATATTTTGTTGGATGTAAAGGACATCAGATATGTCGAATTTTGATGAATTTACAGAACTAGGCCGGAAACTTTCCTTAGAAGGAAACGCCCTTAAAGATTTTGTGCAGACACAAATGGATAATGAAAGAGAAGAAAGAATTGCAAGAGAGAAATTAGAAAGAGAAGAAAGATTTTAATTAGAGAGATTTAGACATCAACAACTTGAAGCTGATAAAATACGGTCTTTTGAGCTAGAAAAGTTACGTATGACATTGCAGACCAGAGATACAAATCAGGAAGGCAGTAGTTCTTCTAGAAAAGAGAATGTTAAACTGAGATTACCAACCTTCGTCCCAGCCGTGGATGACATTTCTTATTTACTCAAGATATTTGAAGCAAAGTGTACTGAAGTGGGTAACCAAAACAATTTTGGCTTTCGTGTTTAACAGAATATCTTACAGGTGACAGTTTAACACAGATTATTCTTTTGATGAAAAGACTAAGAATGATTATGATGCTGTCAAGGTAGTTCTTTTGCGCAAATATTTTCTTGATGAAGAAGGTTATAAAAAAAAGATTTAAAACCTTATCGCCAGATTCTGGTAATGACTTTGGTGATTTCATATCCTCCATAAAACTATGTTTAAATAGGTGGATCGATTTGGCGGGAATTGATGAGTTTTGACGGCTTGGTGGATCTCATTTTACGTGACAAGGTTATGACCACTTGTAATGATGATTTGGTATCATTTCTCCAAGAGAGGAAACCGGCCAGTATTTTTGAGGTTGAATACTGGATAGACCAATCATATCAGCTCATCCCACTAAGTCTGTGAGTAAGGTTGGCAGCACATGGGAATTTCCAGTATGCGCCGCATATCGCACGCATATAGATTATCAGTTTAGGTCACGTACACGCAGTGCAGACAGATATCCTCATAGAGGGACCACACACTCGTACAGAGGGCGATACAATTTTACACGTAGTGGTTCTCCTTCACGAGGATATTATAGACAGAATAAAGAGCACAATTGGGATGTTTTCTGGCGCCGTCCCAAGGGCACATAACTCTTCTAGGCAACAAGACTCCCCACGTTCAGAACACTATAAGGAATGTCAATGTACACACGAACACTCAAATAAACACAGACAACAAGGTACTGCCCACATTTCACAATTTGATAGAAATAAAAATAGACGGTCATGAAGCAGAGAACACAATAATGCTAATGCATGCTTGTGACAACAAAATAATTCACATGATAGTGATAATGACAACATGGTTGTTAACAATGCTAATGCTTGCAGTGTTGATATGGAAAATCACACTAACTGCACAGAATGCAGTATTCTGTTTGAGCCTAAATCGATAACCAGATTATCATGCGGACACGCTTTACCTGCACTGTCCGTACATGATGGCAAGGGCACTTTGATTTTTTTATAAAGCAGTTTTGCAAAATAAGCAAGTGTCAGTGCTACGTGACACTGGATGTACAACAGCTGGAGTTAGGAAATTCTTGGTAGATAAGTGATAAGGGTGGATTTATGGTGGTTACTGGCCACTATGAACGTTGTAGGTATTAAGTCCAAAGTCGTTGATAATCTGTAGCCATGTAAAGCACCACCCCTACAGACACCAGGGATATTATAGGCTGAAGTGTAAGGTGTCTTGTCTGGTTTGTTGTTGCTTGCTGTGAGTGTAGATGTGTTGTAGTTCACATATCTACAAACGTGAGATATGACATGGAAAGTCATAAAAGGGTGAAACTGCTGTTGACTTTTCCATCATTTTATTTTGACGCCACAATGACAGATACGTTACATCCATTTACATGAGTCATAGACACGACAGTTCATGGTATTCAGCATAACAAAGTTCTTCGATGAATCTTCTATATATATATATATATATATATATATATATATATATATATATCTATATATATATATATATATATATATATATTTATATATTTATATATTTATATATATATATATATATATATATAAGCTGATGTAGATAATCCCAGCTTACTACAGACTCAGCTTCATATCATCAATGTACATAAGTATAACAATACTCCTCTCTGATGCTGGCAGATCAGATGTGCAAAATAAGTCTATTACTGGTCGCACGAGAATGGCGTTCAGGAGTACAGGTCAAATTGACCTTTACAGGCATTCCTAAGTCTAACCTCGACGTAGGTGCAATCGCTGGCATAGCGAAGTTCATAGAACATAAAACTGTTCTCTGGGCCTAGTGTGACCCGTATACATATCAATCTCAGGTATGAAGATACCTGGGGTGTAATCCCTAGTAGAAGAACTTCTCCTTTCTGTAACAAGCAAGCGAGCAGAGAACGACAAATGTCAAACATCTAAATAGATTACAGAGTTCAATAAAGGAGGGTATTACCTTGCTTCTGAATCAACACCACAAAAAAACATACGCCTCCAGGCGTTTCGAATCATCTAGGGAAAAGCCTCGTTAGTTAAACTAACTCACAGGAGGACTACAGAATTCCCTATCAAAAATCACCGACGCAGGAATGCGTCCGCTCTGCTCGAGACATAAGAGAAGGCAACCCCTATTGTAAAAATGTAACAACAGTCCAATAAGGGTTATGTACCTTCGCCAAAAACAACAGGCTCCTAACGCACGTATGATGCGCGGATATAATGCCTAATATGAGGCTAGCTCGCCGCATGGAGCGATAGCTGAGATTATATCTCAGATCCTTAGAGAAAATATTTCCCTAAGTGTACACGTATATTCCAGGGAGGTGCCACCAACATACGCCACAGTGATGGCAACATCATTATGCAAGCAAAATTATACTCATATAAATACAAGTATTAAACAATGAAGTGTCATGAAAATAGCGGTGTCATATACTAATATACCGCATTAAAGAATTACACATCTTAAACCAAAAAGTACATTATACAAGCATGTAATAATATCATGATACAATGCATTATAGTAATTAAACAGATGTTCCTTGAAGATGTGGACATAACTCGTTCCAAAGTAGGTTAGAACTTGACATACTTCATGGTTGACATAATGTCCATACTCTCGCAGACGTCAATGATGTGCTGCGAAAATATCAATAACAGAAATCTTTATGATAAATGTTAAATTTCTTAATACAGTAATCAAATACAATATATAAATTGTGGCCATGTGAACTTTTGGCCCATATATTGCTAACTAAGCCTTCTTCCGTTATAACAAAATCGGTAACAGAAAAAGGAAATTATATGGTACAATGCTATAAATTCCCAAAAAGTGAGAACATATGTGCTGATACATTATTATAGTAGAGAACTGTTATAGATCTCGACGTTTATCAGGAAATATATATGACAGACGAATTAAGTGGAATCATGTAGGCATCTGGACAGAATGTCTGCCATCACATTATCCGAACCACGGATAGCTCGCACCGTGAAATGAAAGGGTTGAAGAGCTATGGCACATCGAGTGGACCTCGAGCTCTTCAAGTTTTTGCTCTGAATAGCAGTAAGAGCTTTCTGGTCGGTTTCCACAATGAAATGCGCGCCTAGAAGGAATCTTTGTAACTTGAGAATTGACCAAACCATAGCCAATAATTCACGGTCTAAAACCGAATAATTCCTTTCTGCAGCATTTAATTTCCTAGAAATATACATCACCGGGTGCAGAGTATCTGAATACTCCTGCATTAGTGCTGCCCCAATCCCAGTGGACGAGGCGTCACTTCGAAGAACAAAAGTCTTCTCAATAGTAGGTAACCTAAGGATAGGTGGAGATGAAAATAGAGTTTTAATCTGGTCCAATGAGGATTGGCATTCTTGAGACCAGCGGATCAGATTAGGCGATCCTTTCTTCAATAAAGTAGAAAGAGGTGCCATAATGGAGGACAGATTCGGAATAAATCGTCCGTAAAATTGTATCAAACCTAAGAGACTACGCACTTGTTTTTTCGTCTTAGGGACAGAAATGTTTAGTATTTTTGAAACATAGTGGTCCTCTGTCTTTAAAAGACCATGACCAACACGATGACCCAGGAAAGAAATCTCGCTAAATCCTATAAAGGCTTTAGATTGTTTTGCAGTTAAATTATACTCGCGAAGAGTAGACAGCAATTCGTATAAACCCAGATAGTGATCTTCCCAGGAATCACTGAACAGACAGATATCGTCTAAGTATGCTATGACATCTGTACGATATGAGAGAATTTGACGCATCATGCGTACGAATGTAGCAGGGGCGTTCATAAGGCAGAAAGGCATGAAATTCCATTGAAATAAACCCCTAGGTGTAGAAAAAGCAGTAAGAGGTTTGGCTCGTTCAGTTAAAGGAACTTGCCAATAACCTTTTGACAAGTCAAGTTTGGTAAAGAATCTAGAATTAGAGAGTTTGTTTAGTAGCTCTTCTAGCGAAGGCATAGGTTCAGCATCAAACTTCGTAACTTGGTTCAATTTGCGATAATCAACGCAAAGGCGAATGTTATTGTCTTTCTTTCGTACAATAACCATGGACGAAGAGTATGCTGAAGTGGATGGTTCGATTATTTCCAATCGTATCATCTCATCAAATTCTTTCTCGACTTGTGACTGAAAATGGATAGGTATAGGATAGGGACTGACTCTGATAGGATTATGGTCAGTAAGTACTATGTCATGTTCAATGACATGTGCGTGTCCCGGAATGTCGGTAAGGACATCCTGAAATGTTTGTAACATCGAAGAGACTTGTCGATGTTCCTCAGCGGAAAGATTAGGAGAAACGGTAACGTTTTTCCAAGATTCCGTAGAACGAAGTGGGATCACAGGAAGAGGGAGATTGACATCAGAAAAAGTAGTTTCCTCATCCTGTATAACTGACAGGGATGAGTAATGACCATGAGGTACTGGAGAATCGTCCGTCGTCTGGAAAATAGGCTGCAAATAGTCCGGACGTTCGTGAAATTCCGAAAGCATGTTTATGTGGAAAGTTTTATGCTTTCCATCAATATCGACCACATAGTCAACATCGGAAATCCGAGAGACTATTGCATACGGACCTCTCCATGCAATAAGAAGTCTATTTTCCCTACTGGGGAGTAGGACGAATGCTTTGTCACCTGGACAAAGTTGTCGTAGACATCTATTCTTATTTGCAAATAGCCTTGCCTTTTCTTTAGCAAATTCGGATGAAGAAGTTGCTAGTTTGCATGCCTCGATGATCTTTTGCCTAAGAGCAATGACATACTCATAACAAGATTGAGTGTCATCGCTAATATTATCGGCAGTGATAAGATCGTGAAGTAAAGACATAGGGCCGCGCGGTCGCGCGCCAAAGACAAGTTCAAAAGGAGACAACCCTGTATGTTCATTGGGGACCTCTCTATAAGCAAAGAGAGCCGCGGGTAAAACCCTGTCCCAATCCTGAGGATGATCCTCAGTTATCTTCCCAAGTAAAGTCTTGAGTGTTCTATTCAAACGCTCAACTAACCCATTAGACATTGGGTGATAGATACTGCTGAGAGACCTTTTAATATGTAAGATAGACATTACCTGTGACATAGTGTCAGATATAAGTTGAGTGCCATGGTCTGACAATATTTCTCTGGGGAATCCCAAGCGAGAAAATATCAGCCAAAGAGCGTCTGCGATATCGGCAGTGGAGATGCTCTTAAGAGGTATAGCCTCTGGCCAACGTGTGCACATATCGACACATGTAAGGATAAATTAATGTCCTCTGGCCGACTTGATCCTAAAAGGACCGATAATATCTATTGCCATTTTCTGAAACGGCCGAATAGGAATGTCAGCAGCCTGGATAGGCGCAGTATGTCGTGGTCCTTTAGATTTGACCTCCTGACATACTTTGCAAGATCGACAGTAAATACGTATGTCCTTGCTCACAAATGGCCAAAAGAAAGCCGCAAGAACCCTCGACTTTGTACGGGAAAAACCCATATGTCCAGCACATTGTGAGTCATGAGCATGTTGCAATATTTGCAATCTCATACTCTTAGGCACAAGAATTTGAGAATGTGTAGACGTAGTCGAGTCTTGTACCATACGCACAAGTACGCCGTTCTTCATAGAAATCCAAGACTTTCTATTTGTATTTTGATTTGGATCACCTTTTTTTTTGCTAGAATGAAGAATTTTTGTAAAGAAGGATCTTCTTCTTGCAATTTTATAAAAGAGTCACGTGAAATAATCAAGTGACTATTTTGGCTATTCACTTCATTATTATTAGTTAATGAAGTTTGAGGTGTTTCCAGAGCTTGTGCTCTTGTGACCACTGCATTGGTAGCTTCAATATTTTGTTCCTCCCAAACAGCAATCTGCTGTGGGGTACATTCCCTAACTCCGTGAATACGACCGATAATAAGGTCCGCAATAGGGTTAAGTAGAAGACACACGTGGACATCTCCCGTAAAGAAGGGAGTAGAAATATGTATTATGGCAGTAGGATACTTTTCCAAAGTGCCACCAAATGTGACACATTTGATCACCTTTCCTGTAGCACAGGATGGATCTACAAGAGATTGCCTAACACCAATAGTAGTACATCCAGAATAAAAAAGGACTGAGACTGGATTACTATTTACAAGACCCTTATGTAGGATAAGAGAACCTCTCCCGTCATGCGCAACTGCAGCAGGAAGAGCGGGAAGAGGGTGACCACAGCTCAAAGTAGTTACGGTAGTCGGTTCGAACAAAGTACTGCATTGGGGACATTTAGTTGCCCTACCAAAGTCAAAGGCAGAACATGTGATAGTACTAGAGTTTTTATTATAATCAACCTGTTCACATGCTCCCTGAGACTCTTGCTGTACAGAGTTTGTCTGTTGATATCTCTTTCTTTTATGTTGAGATCTACCGCGACCATTATTGCCTCTGAAATTATTATTATACTCTCTACTGTAATTGTTATCCTTGTTTGAATCCCAGTTTCCATAACTGTCATTATCATTTCTATATTGATGAGGTCTCCGCGAAAAATAGTTTTGATTGCCTCTATATTGACTACCTCTGCGGAAATGCCTAAAATTATTGGGTGTAGTATACCAAGGACTATCAGCTTGTCTCCAGTTCTTCGAAAAAGAATCACCATGTGATTTATTGCCATAATTCTGAGCATAATTACGGTTACTCTTTCTATTAAAATTGTGTTGAGTACCTTGAAATTTACGCATGAAGTTTGGGCCATATGGTGCTGCCGAAGCAACCGGCAAACCTTCTTTTACTCTAGAGTTGCTAATGGTTACGTGAGGATGCGCAGTGACATACTGGCAACAGTATTCCTCCATTTCTTTTATGTTTTTAGGCTTACGCTCATGAAGAAAAGCAAGAAAAGACTCATTGACAGAAGACATAACCTTGTCTCTAAGTAGTAAGTCCATAAGTGCTTCAAATGTATGTTCTGTCTAAGACGTATCTTTGAAATGAATTCAGAGAATTCTACTCCAGTTTCTGGCAACATATTTTTAAATTGAAGACGATAGCCGTCTTCGTTAAGTTGGTATTTCTTTAACAAAACCGCCCTGACAACCTCATAATTGTTCTTATCAGGCTCATCTACCATGCTTAACATACTCAAAGCATCACCTCTAAGTATATTGGACAACTGATAAACATACAGTGATTTATCTATGTTATGTGTTTTACATGAACGTTCAAATTTATCCAGATAAAACGTTATATCATCACTGGAAGCATTGAATGATGGTAGTTTAATCTTAAAAGTACTAGCATTATCAGAAGATGACCCCTTATGTAGATCATTAGCATTACCCATGTTCATCAACTTTAACTTCTCTAACTCCAAAGCTAAGAGTTTTTCTTCATGCTCCATTTTTGCTTTTCTCTCCTCAGCCTCAGCCTCTCTTTGTAACTTTCTTTCTTCAGCCTCTCTTTGTAACTTTTTCTCTTCAGCCTCGGCTTGTAGTCTTTTATTTTCAGCATCTAATTGTAGCTGAATTCTTTTCTCCTCAGCTTTAGTTTCTTTTTTCTGTTTTTCCATTTCCATCTGGAATTTTCTTTCATCTGCCTGCATCTGCAGTCTCAGATTCTCAGCATCTATCTTCTTTTGCTCAGCTTCTCTGTCTAATCTTTTATTTTCCTCTTTTTGTCTTTGCCCCACATTGGCCACCATAAAATGATAAGGGTGGATTTATGATGGTTACTGACCACTATGAACGTTGTAGGTATTAAGTCCAAAGTCGTTGATAATCTGTAGCCATGTAAAGCACCACCCCTACAGACACCAGGGATATTATAGGCTGAAGTGTAAGGTGTCTTGTCTGGTTTGTTGTTGCTTGCTGTGAGTGTAGATGTGTTGTAGTTCACAGATCTACAAACGTGAGATATGACATGGAAAGTCATAAAAGGGTGAAACTGCTGTTGACTTTTCCATCATTTTATTTTGACGCCACAATGACAGATACGTTACATCCATTTACATGAGTCATAGACACGACAGTTCATGGTATTCAGCATAACAAAGTTCTTCGATGAATCTTCTATATATATATATATATATATATATATATATATATATATATATATATATATATATATATATATATATATATATATATATATATATATATATATATATATATATATATATATATATATATATATATATATATATATATATAAGCTGATGTAGATAATCCCAGCTTACTACAGACTCAGCTTCATATCATCAATGTACATAAGTATAACAATACTCCTTTCTGATGCTGGCAGATCAGATGTGCAAAATAAGTCTATTACTGGTCCCACGAGAATGGCGTTCAGGAGTACAGGTCAAATTGACCTTTACAGGCATTCCTAAGTCTAACCTCGACGTAGGTGCAATCGCTGGCATAGCGAAGTTCATAGAACATAAAACTGTTCTCTGGGCCTAGTGTGACCCGTATACATATCAATCTCAGCTATGAAGATACCTGGGGTGTAATCCCTAGTAGAAGAACTTCTCCTTTCTGTAACAAGCAAGCGAGCAGAGAACGACAAATGTCAAACATCTAAATAGATTACAGAGTTCAATAAAGGAGGGTATTACCTTGCTTCTGAATCAACACCACAAAAAAACATACGCCTCCAGGCGTTTCGAATCATCTAGGGAAAAGCCTCGTTAGTTAAACTAACTCACAGGAGGACTACAGAATTCCCTATCAAAAATCACCGACGCAGGAATGCGTCCGCTCTGCTCGAGACATCTTGTCGACTCCCTGGGCGGAAGACCTTTCAAACTCTCCTTAAGTTCAGACATGCGCAGAACGCATACACCTGAGTAAGACTCAAAACGAGACGGTGTAGGAGACATTCCAGGCAAAGATATAACGAAATCACGCCTTATATGGACAGGGAATAAAACATCAACTCTGGTTTCAATCATTCCAAGAAACAGTTGACCGATGCTACCATATAAGGAGAATGACCTGACATCGATCGAAAAAATGGACCGGCGAGTCAAGACATAAGAGAAGGTAACCCCTATTGTAAAAATGTAACTACAGTCCAACAAGGGTTATGTACCTTCGATCAAAAAAATTTAAAGTGTACAATTCAGACAGATTAATTACACACAGTCTTAGAAAAATTCTGTGCGTAACAATAATTCATGTTACACAGGTACTTCAGTAAAATGTGTCACATTTGGCGGTACTATAGAATGCTATCCACTGGCAGATGTGACAATTGACACACCTTTCTTCTCTGGGAAGGTACGCATATGCCACTTAAATAACACGTATACTGATGTTATTCTTGGGAATATCACCGGTATTGAGGACTGTTCACCACATGATGTTGATATATGGCATTCTTTACATTCCTTCACGTCTAATGCGGTAGTAACTATTGCCGAGTCAAATAAACAGGGCGATTATGCTGATAATCTAATAACGCCTCATACACGTTTCAATATCACTAGAGAAACTTTCGTGGAAAAACAAAAGCAAGATCCATCTCTACAGAGGTTATTCAGGTTCATTGGTACTGAGAACATTAAACACACACACAAAATTCACGCTATTGGTTTTAATTGAAGAATGATATCGTTGTTAGATACTTTGATGATAATAAGTCTATACTTAAACGGGTGGTAGTCCCGTCTATATTTAGACCTTTGGTACTATCTACAGCCCATGATTCAGTCTTTGCATCTCATATGGGGATTGCACGCACATGATATAAAGTTTTATCACACTTTTACTGGCCAGGTTTTAATATGGATATTAAAATCGTTTGTCGTTCTTGCATGATTTGTCAAAAGGTTGCGCCATGATGTGTACACCATTTGGCACGATTACAAGCCACAGGCGTGTCTGTACGTCCATTTGCCAAAATGGCTGTCGACATTGTCGGTCCCTTACCATTGACTACAATTAGAGGCCATCGATATATTCTCACCTGCATTGACATGTGCACTAGATGTCCAGAAGCAGTACCTTTAAAACGATTACCTCAGAATGTCGCTGGTTCTTTATGGATCATCTTCAGTAGACTTGGTATACCAAATGAAATCTTATCTAATCACGGGACTCAATTTGTTTCTGATGTTATGAACAAGGTAATGAATATGATGAGTATTAAACACTCGTTGTCAGCCATTTAATAACTCGAGCTCTAATGGAATGGTGGAGCGGTTCAACAGAACATTAAAACAACTACTTGGTAAGATTACGACTAAGTATCCCCAAGATTGGGATCTTATGCTACCAGCAGTACTGTTCGCATATAGAGAAGTACCAAACTAACAGACATGTTTTTTACCATTTGAACTAGTATTTGGTGCAAATCCAAGGGGTCTATTCTAAAACAATTATTATTGGACTCTGAACATAATGACACTGTTAAATTGACATATCAATATATCGTCGACTTACGTCAATGCTTGGTAGATGCTTGTGGATTAGCACCTGGATCTTCTGAACACGCTAAAGCAAAATCTCGATTGTTTCACAATCGAAATAGGAAATTAAGAACATTAAAAGCAGGAGACCAGGTTTTTGTATTTCTACCGGTCAGAGATAATCGTATACTAATTTCATGGCAAGGTCCATTTACTGTAATTTCCAAAAGAACGGATGTTGATTATGTCATTGACATAAAGGGCAAACATAAGACTTTTCATATTAATATGCTCCAGTCATATAAAAAAGAACATCTAGAACCTGTTCTCAACGCTCTTGACAGTAATACTGCTCAAATAGTTTCTTCGGCAGCTGTCAACGAAGATCCTACTACTGTGGGTGACATTTCATTGCGGTTTGGTTTGGCACCTCTGGAAGCTTCTGAGTCTTGGAATTACGTTGTTATATGTCCGATTTTATCATATCAATGCAAAAGTCAAGTACAAGAATTAGTATATTCTTTTCAAGATGTTTTTACTAATTTACCTGGTCATACTGGTATTATATCTCACGATATTAAAGTAACTGATTCAAATCCGTTAAATTGAGACCTTACGCTATTCCTTTACACTACCATGATCAAGTAGCGAAGAAATTATCTATCATGCTGAGTCAAGGTATTATTTCTCCTTTGGGCTCTCTTTATTCCTTCCCCGTGGTGATAGTCCGCAAGAAGGATAAATCTCTACGAATCTGTATAAACCTCTTAATAGAATTACCATTACGGATGCAGAACCCATGCCGGTTCTGGATGATCTTTTACCAAAATTGTCTTCAGCCTTATTTATCAGTAAGCTTGACCTTTCTAAAGGGTATTGGCAAGTACCCCACACTGGTGCAGCTAAGCCTTTAATTGCCTTTACAACACCCTTTTTGGCTTAGTTAACGCACCTGTCACTTTCGTGTGCAAGATGCATAAAGTGTTTAACGACCGTAATACTGTCATTACCTATATTGACGATGTATGTCTCTTTCATAATACTTTGGAAGGACATATTTCTGGTCTACAATCTTTACTTACAACCTTTTGCCATCATCATCTTACGGCGAGACCATCTAAAATTCAAATTGGTTTTCAGTAAGTTTCTTTTCTGGGTCATAGGGTTGGTCATCAATATCTAAAACCTGAGGAACTTACATTGAAGCGTATTTTTGATCTTCCTATTCCGACTACCAAGAAACAAGTTCGTAGTCTGTTGGGCTTGATAAACTTCTATCATAAGTTTATCCATCATTTTTCTTCCCTTTCTTCGGATCTTTCGTCTTTGACTCAGAAAGGAATGCCGAAAAAGACGCAATCGTCTAACCAATGTAATGATGCTTTGTAAAATACTAGAAACTATTTTTCACGGCATCCAATTTTACGATTGCCTAATTTGTCCTTACCTTTCATTCTCAGATCAGATACGTCATCATATGAGATTTGTGGATGCTCACTAGAACTATATAAGAACAGCTTGCATCCAGTTTTTTTACGTCAGCCCTGACGAAACTCGGTATCCAGTTATCGAAAAAGAATTACTAGCACTAGTCTGGTGCTTGAATAAACTTCGTCATTACTTACAGAAATGTCATTTTTTCATCCAGCGCGATCACAAA
The DNA here is from genome assembly GCA_024509875.1 of Oreohelix idahoensis. NCBI lineage: Eukaryota > Metazoa > Mollusca > Gastropoda > Stylommatophora > Oreohelicidae > Oreohelix > Oreohelix idahoensis. Next base: position 732,760 of record JAMPIV010002656.1, on the reverse strand, counting down.
CTCATCATTTTTGCAATCTGTTAATATCAAGATTCAAGGGTCAGCAGGTACGCTCTGTTAATACAAGAGTTTGACTATACCATTCTGGACATTAAAGGATGCGACAATGTCATCGCCAACTTATTGTCGAGATATGTTAATGAGTGACTTTTCATGGATGCTTATGTTGTAACAATATCACATGACGTTCATAGCTTCATACATGACATTCGATGTGATTAAACGGACTTAGGTCATATGGTTGTTAAATAACTTCATCCAGTACATGGATATTTCATTTATGTAGTTTTTGGAATTTTTATTTTTATTTTTTAACATCTAACCGTGTGTACAAGGATCTTTTACTGACGCTGATTTCGTTTCGGTTCTTCGTTGCGGTTATTTGAACGAACATTAACATTATTACTCTGGTACATGTTATTAGTTTTTGACTTAATAATCGCCTGCAGGACGTGGATCAATGTGTAATATTGGTATTCAAGAATGGACTTAAAATTACGTGATGTTATCGGTTTTTCAGTACTGAATTCACTATCTTGTGATATGTCTTCATTAGTATAGCTTAGTTAGTTATTTAATGGACTTTCGATATTGGGGACGAGTGAGATACGTGCTTACTGTTCTCTTTGTTGAAAAACTTTTCAGGTTTTTTTTCAGGTTTGTTAAGGCTCATTTTACGCACCATATATCTTTTGATACCATATGCTGCACAAAATGACATGATTGAGTTCAAATTTTATGCGCGGCAACGCAAGTGACGTGCAAATGTTTTGAGTAGCAACTGGATTCTTGTGTGTTTACGTATGTTCACAGTACTGTATATGGAGTTTGAGGACTGTGTCTAAGTAAAATTATATGACTATGGATCTTAATCATGGATCATGTCTAAATGGAATTGTACTATCAGGTTGAGGAAACACAAGCAGTCAGACGACTAGAATATTATGTGGAAGAATAAGATTGTTAATTGTACGAGGATTATAAATAACTAGAATGCAGTCGGGACTATGCTTCTTCTTCTTCTTCTTCGTACACTCTCAGACGTCCACTTGAATGTTCTAAAAGAAATCAGTAGTCAGTTTGAGGCTATTTGAATCCCCGTAAAGCTTTTCCACGAAAGGAGCTGGCGTCGGCCATATGCACTTTCTCTGTACCACATATAAGGGGCAACTTTGAAGCAGATGTTCAACAGTCATTTTATCAGTGTCACAGTTACACTGATCGGTAGTTCCTATCTTTAGCTTGTTGAATAGATGGTATCTCAATCTGTTGTGGCCAGTGCGGAGTCTGAAGATTACCACTTGTTCTCTTCTGTGGAGCTGGTAGTGGGACTATGCAATAATGGATGTCTATTCATAGGAATTGATATGATGTTATAAATTTGATTATGTTCGACAATGAAATTACAAATGATAATTAGGAGACAAGGAGAAATGTGCTATGTGCAATAAATTGACTGTCGTTTAAATGATACCCACGTGCCTGGAAATTATGCTTTTCATTCATTTATCGAGTTGGCCGTTCTGACTTTTGATATTTGTGTTCTACACCCCTAGCCCAGGGCGTCGTGGTCCTAATAATAGAAGCGACCTTCGTATCAATCACTTATCAGCTGATTAATCTGTAGCAGGGTGTGGACTCACTGGTTACCAAATCAAAGTGTGTATAACCGTGGTGTGTGCTTTCACTAGGTGGCAGATGGCAGGCCTAGTGAAGTATTTCAAGTTTTTACACACACAAGTCTCTTGTTTATCTTCCAAGTTAATGCTATTGTGTATAAGTACTGGCCATCTCCGCCAGATTTGGTGATTCCTGGATGAACTACTTTTTCCTCCTTTGTTCAACCCTCGACTCGTTCTCTTCCTTCTCCGTTGTTATTATAGTGACTGATCGTATAGTGGATTTTATAATGATTATTGACCTGGCCTACATACAACAACCCTCAAGGATAGACTCAAACATATGTTTTCTCTCTTGCAAAAACATTTATTTACATGTAATATTCTTCAATAACGCAGGTAATTCTTCATAGAGCTCACATACAGTTGTATCATAGTTGCTTCATACATAAACTCTTTATCTCGTGTATATATATACTTAATCTCCCTTTGTTCTTCTATCATCTCCATTTACTTGTTTAGCCTCTTCAAACTCTACCTCAGTTTGCTTAATATGCCTCAATACTCCTGATCAGCACTTCCAACTCATTGTCTTGTGCTTTTATTCCTCCTGACCAAACTTGGTCAGACCTGCCTCTATTTCCGGTCCTGAAAGCAAACTATAATTCTTATACATGTAACAAGTCTTCTATACTCCATACTTACATGCGAGAACATGCAGGTAGTTCTTAAAGAAGTCGACTCTCCCAGTCGCATACTTGTCGTAACTATTTCTGTAGACGACTCATTGGTTCACTCTCTGTGAACTCACTCTGATAAAAATATGGTTTTCCTCTTGGAATTCATTCTTACCATCTATTCGTATATAACAGTACCAAGCTTGACCATCAATGTATCATTCAAATACTTCTCTCCTCTAGGTTGCTTAGTCAACAAAGTAGTCCACATTTATTTGACATGTCGACTTGGGATTTCTGATTTACTTCTCCTGCAAATTTTTCATCAATATGAATGATAAGTTCAAAACCATACTTACAGGCAATTCCCTGAATCTCCCCCGAAATACACTCTCTACTGTGACTATAAGAACTTTCTTAATCATCTTCTACTCTGTCTATACGAAACTTCTTAGTTATCTTGTATAGTTACTGACTAGAGCTATCACATCCTCTGAACCTTCTAAAACTTATGTTATTTCTGTCTAACCACAGAATCATTTAATCTTCTGAGTTATCTCTACAGCTTATGCATTTTCTGTATAACTTCTGAACCTATCTGTATAACCACATAATCTGTTAAAACTGGTGGCATCCGCCAAAAGCACTTCTTGCTTCTTCAACTTCTGAAATCCGACTGCCCTTCAGAAACCCGCACACCTTTCTGACCTCTAGTCATTGTTACCTGGTGCGTTTCTTTCGCTACCTCTGATTCGTTCCCTAATCTGTTTTCCAGCTCAAACTATTGGTCGAGCTTTATTTACTACTCACCAGAAAAATACTCACGTTTTACTAACGCAAGCGAAGTTAGTGAACCGTTGTCTGTTATTTTTAATCCTCACTCTATTTTCTTCCTCGTGAACTGTTTTAAACGTTCACCCAACCTTGGCAATGTATTTATAATGCCTGGGCAAACCCTACGGTGACATACTTTAAGCGTTGATATAACCTTGCCAGAAGCATAAACAATGCTTGGGCAAACCCTACGGTGACAAATCTCCAGCTCTGCTTTTCCATTGCTCCAAGATCTGCACTCTCTGCCAAGGCTAATGATGACCTGCTGGTAGTTGATCCAGTTCTCCCCTGACTTACTCCACACTTCCTCTTTGGATACATTTTCAACCCTGGTCACCTGACCAATCGTAGCCTCTGCCTGTGCCATCCATGATATCCCCCTCTTGATTCTTGTTCTTTTGATGTCAGCTACATTCTCATGATGTCTTTTGTCGGTGGTTATCCGCATATATGCTTTTGCCTGGGCCATCGCATATCTGGATCTAATCGACAGCAATCCGAGCATGTATCGCATTGTCACAATGGGGGTACCACGCGTACAGCCCAAAACTAGTCACATTCCTTCATTTTGAATGCGTTCCAGCCGTTCACACTGTGACACTGTGAGCATTCTAGCCCGTACTCGATTACTGAAATCACGAGCTGATGATACAGGAGAAACAATATTCTCTGTTCCAAGCGTGCAGCAGCCATTATTTTTAAGGCTGCCAGTCCTCGCCTGCACTTCTGTATGATCAGTTCGACATGATACTTGAATGATAGCCCACGATCAAACGTTACTTCCTGATACTTCAGCCTGTCTTGCCTTTCAATGTTCTGCCCATTGAAAGTGATGTCTCGAAGGTCTGCTTTCACTATGGAGTTGTTTAAAGAGCACCACATCACACAGGCCTTGTTGGGATTGACCTTTGATCCGCTTTCCTCACACCATTTAGAAACCGCCTGTAGTGTCTCTTGTATGCCCTGGACCATTTCCCGTGTGTCTGAGCCAGTTCTGTACATGAGTATGTCGTCTGCGAATGTTAATGTTCGTCCCAGTCCTGTTGGTTGAAAGGTTGCTACTTTTGCTGTGTATCTCGACATCACTATTATGATGTTACCTCGACGTCACTGTCACGGGATTGCCTCCCCTTTGCTTGGCAGTAGTGGTCCACTAATGGTCACAACGCAAGCGTATCTAAAAGTAGGTCGTCCAAGGTATCTATCTTAGCGCACGATTACTCTTTGCAAAGATGTAGATAGAAGATGAATGGCGCTTCTACCTTAGGGGAGCCTTCACAAGATATTCCCATAAGTCAAGAACAAACGCTGCTTAAGGGCTGAGCAAATTTGTTAACTTATTATCTGGTCCGTCGCCTTTTGTGAAGAGGTTATGCAATGATTCTGGCCCGTTCAAGACTCCAGTTGGAGTAATCCAGCGAATGCCCTCTTATAAGTAAATGGCTCCATATTTATATATATGTATTTATCAAGAAAAACTGGCTTATACGTTTGCTTTCGTACATATAAACTGGATCAACAATTATTGTTTAGTGTAAAATAACATACAACTAATTTAATAGTCAATTAGTTCAAAAGTTAAAATAAGGATTAAATGGGGTGAAAGTTATATTAAATTTTTGCTCATTGAGGTTTTGGTAGGGCGTTAATTGCGGTTTAGTGTTGATACTCTTCTCTCACACTAGTGGCATAGGAACTTCAGTACTTAAGTCTGATGTCTTGTAACCACGAACCCAAAATTTTGGGAATACACACTTCTCCTGGCACAGATTTAGAATGGACACAGCTCTGTATTAGAGCTTCAAGATCGCTTAGGTCTGGAAATATAAGTTAATTCCTCTGATGGCAGGTGTTCTGCAAATTCCTGGCCTGGGAAAACTGTTTGTATAATTCCTCTTATGACTTGGTCTGGGAAATACGAGTTAATTCCTCTGACGGCTGGTGTTCTGCGAATTCCTGGCCTGGGAAAACTGTGGTTAGAATTCCTCTCTGACTTGTGATAACATTCCCAAGTTTCCAGTCTTGTATTAAAATTGCGGGTTTACTTGTGAATTCCAAAGTTGCCCAATACTCGATCTGGTACTTATAGTTGTGGAATGATAAGTCTTATCCTCTTTACACTGGCTTGTAGGAGGTGTTTAGTTGACGCTGCGATGCAGTCTGTGCTGTTCTGTGTCTGATTTCTACAGTATATCTCACACTCCTTAGTTTCAAATCCCAGATGTGTTTCCGCCGAATGTTCCAATCAAATCCATTGTAGACTCTGCAAACCAATCAAATCTATCTAGCACTGTTTGGGTGGGGAAGTTTATCATTACTCATCCCACGTGTATTTGAAAATATTAAATTTAATATACACGCGTGGCCTCTTACAACAGTGATGTCATATCGTTACATAAGACTTCCGGCGCACCTCTGTCTATGACAATATTGTGACCGTGTTTTCCTGGCATAGTGTCTTCCGCCCAGATGTCTATCCTGACAGATTATCTAATTATCCCCTTTATCTGCGTGCCTCCACCAGACAGATGTCTGGTCAGACAGTGTTGTCTTCTTTCATCGTACACACAATACAAGCTTGTGTCAACACGATCAGCCGCTTTCCAATGGGTCAAATGTTTGACCGACACGTTTCCACAGGTGGTCAGACGGATTATGCGATAAAATATTATGGCCGGCCGGGTCACCAAATCTGGCGGAGCGTAACAACAGTCTGGGAGTGAAGTGTGAAACAATAAGATACAAATTACTCCTGTAGCAAAAACTGCCATAGGGGAGTGGCATGTTAGAGACATCACCATGCTATGTCCAGCATAAAGAGTAAAATGAATGAAAGGGCAAAATGAAATGCCAAATAACAAGTGAATAATGAAGAAATATGAAGAAAAGTTTACTGCCGTAGGGCTGAAAGTGTGAGAGATCACACAAAAGGACAGGGACAGCCATTTCATAACAGCCACTATTATGATGTCATCATCTTGACATCACTATTATGATGTTATCTCAACATCACTATTATGATGTTATCTCAACATCACTATTATGATGTTATCTCGACATCACTATTATGTTATCATCTCAACATTACTATTATGATGTTATCTCAACATCACTATTATGAAGTTATCTTGACATCACTATTATGATGTTATCATCTCGACATCACTATTATGATGATATCTCAACATCACTATTATGATGTTATCTTGACATCACTATAATGATGTTATCACTCCACTGCATTTTTAATAATTCATCTCTGGTCCATCCCACTGTGCCCTTAATACTTTTTTTTTTTTTAATTAAAAAAAATTTCTTGACTGTCAGAAAGTTCAGCCGGCAAGCCACTTTAGTGGCTAAAAATTGTGTTAACTGCCTTAATGCCTAGCTTTTATATTTCCTACAATAGCTTAATAGATGTAAAAGCTGCCCATAGCAGTATATTCCACTCCAAATAAACATCAGGAGTCACATCTTATAAACCAGGGTAACAGTATGATTTCCAGGTCCACGCAGCTGTGCATAATGAACTGTACATTTTCACAGATAGCTAACAATGTTAGCAGTAAAAATGCAGCCTGAAGGACCTGAATAGGTCTCATAAACTGTTAGAATCCTCCCTGGTCACCCCAGGTCGTTTGTGAAAGGGGAGGGGCCTCCAAGGAAGAATATGACTACTGCTCCCTCAGGTACATCATAAAGGATGACTAATATAAGATTGTAAAACAGATTGTTACAGAAACTAATGCTGCACAGGCACACATAATGCTTTGGTGCATGCTTCCTGCAACAGGATCTGCTGCAATGGTTACCTCATGCTCCATAAGGAGTGAAAAGGGAAATGATGATCCTCCCCAGTCTTTAACCATGTCAGATATGATAACAGAAAATAGAGGATTGGTGATAGAGGATTCACTGATATCAAATAATGATAGCGACAGCATCGTGGCCAACAACAAAAAGACTTTAATGGTCCCTCTTTCGGCAATCAGCCTGCCATCTTTAAAATTTAGCCAAAACTAAACTCTCAACACATGTGAGAAACTCAGCAGCTAATCAGAAAGGACATTGTACCATACTATTTCCACACAGTTGATATATTATCTAAAGGCAGAGTTATGAGTGCGCAAAGTTTACCAACTATTAGTAGTTAAAAAGGACTGCACAGATTAAGGTCTTAGTGTCTTGGCATGTGGACAATGTTTAACTTTATTTGCCTGTATGAAATGCTATTGTTGCTTACATTGTTTTTTTTATGTGTTGACAGTGTCATCATCTCATAAGTTACTTTAACAATTTTCCAGCAAAATAAAAAATTCCCAATCATGATTTACTGTGTGACTTCATGCAAGTCTGTAATCCAGACATTAGAGACAGTAGAACACCTACTACTACTTTGCCCTGCACTCCAGGAAATGAGACTACTCCTCCTGCCACACAACCCATCCTTAGACAATACACTTTATGGCAGTTCAAAACAGCTTACACAAACTGCACAGTACCACATAATGGCATCAAAGTCACCAACAGCCGACTCTCAGTGACAGTGAATCAAAGTCAAGTCAAGTCAGTCATTATACATGAGTTTACAATATGAATTTGTTGTTTCATTGTTTTAATTTATAAATGACATTCACACCTGTGAGATTCGAAATTCCAGATTTCCAAGGATGTAAACTTTAAACACTCTTCAGCTGATATAAATATCAAGCATTTATCAAGAACTAAAAATGAAAGTGTAGTTATGGCTATAGTTAGTATTATCATTAGGTTCAACATGAACACAAATATCGTATTGTGTCACTTTGGAATTTTAGTCTTTATAAAAAAGTTTACAAATTATAAATAAATTATGCAAATGAGCTAATTAAATATGCAAGATATAGTGATTGTTGAATGTGTCAATTCATAATATTGCCAGTTCCTACTGAAGATTAAAGTGTTATTAAAAATACATGTCTGTGTTAAGTCTTTTGATGTTATGACAATTTAATTAAATGAGTTTTAGAATGTGTTGTTTACATTTAAACACTGTGAATAAATTATGCAAAATACCTAGCAAATTTGAAAGATAATGCAATTGTGAGTAAACAGAATGACAAGCTTGCTCCACGTATGTCCAGGGAATATCTGATCAAACAATAGCACTACTGTTCCCTCATGGAAGATGAGAGAAAGGAAAGGCAGAATGTTAGAAAGGCCTGCGTGCACAATTCTAAACCCTTTTAAAATAAAGTTTGTTCGTTCATTCAGACATGTCATACAAGGCAACTAATATGAGGCTGTACATGTGGCTGGCAACCATATCATGTAAAACAACTGCCTCAGAAACAACTGTTGCAAGAGCATATGAATGCTTGGTGGACCAGCTCCAGTGGTGGTTCTATGCTCAATAAAGAGCACATCAAAAATGATGATGAAACTGATTCCTCACTTCAGAATATATAAATATGCTAATTTTCAATTAGGTAACACTAACACTCAAGTTTTTAATGATTTTTTTAAAGATCTTTAAAATTTCAGTGCCATACAAACTTTATTTTAAAAGTGTCCAATAAAAATATAGAAATAGATTTCTTATTTTGACCATGTTTTTAAACATTTTTGTTTGTCAATTATTTTAAAAATTCAAAAAGCATTTTGTTCTAATTTTCATTGGGTATTAAAGTGTACTAATGAATAATTTGTCCTGTGTAGTTGCTAGGGGTCTCTGAGGAGGCAAAGAAAGAATAGGACTACTGCACCCTCAGGCATGTCGAACAATGCCACTAATATAAGGTTGTACATGGCAGGCTGGCACCCTCAGGCATGTCGAACAATGCGACTAATATAAGGTTGTACATCGGAGGCTGGCACCCTCAGGCATGTCGAACAATGCAACTAATATAAGGTTGTACATGGGAGGCTGGCACCCTCAGGCATGTCGAACAATGCGACTAATATAAGGTTGTACATGGCAGGCTGGCACCCTCAGGCATGTCGAACAATGCAACTAATATAAGGTTGTACATGGGAGGCTGGCACCCTCAGGCATGTCGAACAATGTGACTAATATAAGGTTGTGCATGGCAGGCTGGCACCCTCAGGCATGTCGAACAATGCGACTAATATAAGGTTGTGCATGGGAGGCTGGCACCCTCAGGCATGTCGAACAATGCAACTAATATAAGGTTGTGCATGGGAGGCTGGCACCCTCAGGCATGTCGAACAATGCCACTAATATAAGGTTGTACATGGGAGGCTGGCACCCTCAGGCATGTCGAACAATGCGACTAATATAAGGTTGTACATGGCAGGCTGGCACCCTCAGGCATGTCGAACAATGCGACTAATATAAGGTTGTACATGGGAGGCTGGCACCCTCAGGCATGTTGAACAATGCGACTAATATAAGGTTGTACATGGCAGGCTGGCACCCTCAGGCATGTCGAACAATGCGACTAATATAAGGTTGTACATGGGAGGCTGGCACCCTCAGGCATGTCGAACAATGCGACTAATATAAGGTTGTACATGGCAGGCTGGCACCCTCAGGCATGTCGAACAATGCGACTAATATAAGGTTGTACATGGCAGGCTGGCACCCTCAGGCATGTCGAACAATGCGACTAATATAAGGTTGTACATGGGAGGCTGGCACCCTCAGGCATGTTGAACAATGCGACTAATATAAGGTTGTACATGGCAGGCTGGCACCCTCAGGCATGTTGAACAATGCGACTAATATAAGGTTGTACATGGCAGGCTGGCACCCTCAGGCATGTCGAACAATGCGACTAATATAAGGTTGTACATGAGAGGCTGGCACCCTCAGGCATGTTGAACAATGCGATTAATATAAGGTTGTACATGGGAGGCTGGCACCCTCATCATGTCAAACATATTGCTACAGAAACCACCACTACAAGATCATGTATCTACTTTATGTAGACTTCCTGTGTGATCAGCTGACAGTGGTGGTGGCTCTAAGCTCCTTAAGTAGTGCACAGGAAAATGATGATTATGAGGATGAATTAGTAATCTGAAATAAATGTTCCCAAAAATGTCTTTGGGAATGCTATTGCTACATCACAACCAAACCACTTGCAGGAAGGATAACAATTTTAAAAGAATTACTGCAGACCTTCAAACAAACTGATAAGAAACTCTATACAGAGCGATATAACAGGAAGCAATATTGCAATATCCAAAGGCAGTGCCTGAAAACATTGCTTTATGTTTGTCTAATATTTATTTACTCCTTTTCACTCTGTGTGTGGTGTGTATGTGTATGTGCACGTGTGTGTGTCCCACTGTTACGTCCTTTTTGGGTGCCTTAACAGTATTTAAGTGGACACAAGTCTTACTTCTGTTAAGAGGGTACGCATCAACAAATGTGGTAAGAATATATTTGTAATTAAATTCATCACGCACGGAAGCGCACATATTTGTGCGTGGGTATTTTTGCGTTTTGTTGCTAAACACTGGATGACGCAGTGACCTCAGAGAGAGATGTAATGGCTGGGATGGAAGTCAGACATTGGTCTGTTTGTTCGAGCCCCATATTGTGGGTAAACTACTGTTGATGTCTATTTTATACGGCCTTCCATGTGGAAGCTATCGCCGTGAGGATTTAACAGTAAGTTTCATTTAAGCTAATGAAAATATATATTACGTTTTCGCCATGTTGAATCTAGTCAGAACATTCAATAGGGAATTGTTGACCCTTCATTAGGGTGTACTGAAATGGATTAAAGATAAAGTGAAGTTATTGGATCCAGCCTATTATTTTCAAGTACGTGCCGCTTGGAAGAATTGTATTACAAACGTGAATACATATATAAAGTATATTTTCGCCGTCCTATGGATTACGGCAGATGATGAGAGGTCAGTCAAATTCAGGACTTAGGATTTCATATGCACTGTTTACTATGATGCCTCAAATATGATGTTCGGATAGTCCAGATATATTGTTTACGAGGCCATTTAAAGATGGGACATTCTTTGATGTATTACATACCCTTAGTCATAATATGTATGTCTGCCCTTGAGAGGTCAGCCGTTATAAGAATATATGTCAATCAAGCTCATGATCCAAATTACCTGATCATACATGAACATAGATACGTTAACTATGATGTCCTGAGATTATAATATGAACTTGTAATATGATGCCTATGATTATATCCATGATCGTCTGTCTTACGTCCATTAATAAACGTGATGTCTAATGTGAAGACCGGACTTCAAGCTGAATTCTTTGACAGTTCAAAGTTCTTTTATATTAACTTTGGCCCACCTCTTCGGCCCACGATATTATCATTCGCGTTATTGAAGTTTGTCGGCCATCTGTAAGCCTGACCGGAGCTGATCATAACTTAAGTCAGCCATACAAGAACCTTTGTTAACCCCAAATCATAAAGGACCTCTACAGCTTCAAGAGTAAAAGGACCTTTACAGCCACCCACTTGGGTCATGACTCCCAAGTGTCAGCCTCCTGTTGTAATGTGCAGATAATTTAACCCACTCCACCTTGATTGCAGCTTTCAACTTCACGCCTGTGTTTCTGCCAGTTGGAGTTTATTGTGAAAGTAACCCCTATGTTGACAATAAATTACTGTCCCAAGTTCCATAGCCCATTGCGGTTGTTCCACAGCCAGCATGATGCCCTTTCCACAGTTTCACTGAGTCTCTTAGGTGTCCTTGATCTTAACTGTCCTTTCAAACCCAACAGTTTCAGTAGATCATACACTGAGGCAGCCTCTAGACCTCTTGAACCTATCTCAACAGCCATGACCCTTGCAGTGAACTCGTCATGTCTCAAGTCCGTGACCAGATCAATATGCTTGGCCACTTTGAACAAGCGTTGCTTATCCAATCTGGATTCAAATGGCATGGTCAGCTCAATCATTATAATCTGGTGCAATGATGAGGAATGTAGAACTATATCTGGCTGTTTTTGAGATCTTCTAATACTTTCTGGATATGTCCCTCGCCTAGGTAGATCTACTGCTATCTCCCAGTCATTTGCACAGTCAAGAATAAATGGTAAACTGCTACTTGGTTTGGGATGTGCTGACTTTCCTGCTCTCAGAAAGAATATATTTGCGGTGGGAGCTGCGCTGGTGTAATGGTTACCACACTGCGCTGGTGATCGGGTGATCCAGGTTCAAGCCCGGGTGAGGACATTTGAAGAAGTGTCGTCAACCGGGATTTGGACTGGATTAATTCGAGCTCTGGTGAGAACATTTTGAGGGAGTGTCGTCGGCCAGGGACTGGAATAACCTGAATGGCTCCTGAGCCGACCCAACTCTAACGGGTACTCTCCGAAGACGGCGAGAGGACACCTGTCAGCGTACAGGGAAAATAGGATACTCATGTAAAATCAGTCTCAGGTTAGACATACTAACCTGAGATTTCACCTCGAGTAATAGCAGGCGTACGTTTAAAAAAAATATATTTGCAGTACTCGGTCTGACTCTGCTGTTCACCTTCACCCTTACCAGGTCTGTTGTGGCAGCCAGCACATAAAGTACTCTGTTATGGCGCCATGTGTATCACCCTTGCTCTGGTGACACCTGTCTAAATCCCATGGCACAGGGGGCTGTTAAGAGTTAGTCTTATTGTTCTCGGTTGATATCTAAGGTTGTCTTCATTTCTTTTTTCATTTTTCTGATAAGATGTTGACTCAATGAATAAATGTTCTCTCTGAAATGCCAATCGTGTTGGAGTGGTTTATTTTGTTCAAATTGTTATATAAAACTGGCTTAACTACTTCTATAGAATGATTCATGTTTGAATATATAATCGTGTCCATCAACTGAAAAAACTCTCAACTGTCATAATGAACAAAACACGATTCCGAAAGTTTATATACATTCTTCAAAGACCTCAGGTTTAAAACGACTTTCATTTATACCATATAGAGAACTTTCATGAATCCCATAGTGCTCCAACCAAATTTATAATAGTTAAGTCATTGGTAAAAATCGATTTTTTCAATTATATATCATATCTGCACAATTTCCTGCTTTGATAATTTTGTTCTGACACTCGTACTAGTATAGTCCTGTGCTTCTTGCACACTTATTTCTGTGTCCGTTAACTTTATCCTTTTATGGTCATTCTCGACCCATTAAACAGTTCCATCAAATTCTTCATATTATACATATGTCTCTATATAGGTTATACTAACCTTGAAAACATCTTGTATGTTTTGAGGTACTATCTCAAATTACATTCCTGACCATCTTGGCTAAATCAATACTGTGAATTTCATATATCCTGACGAAGTGGTTTCACCACCTTAAATTATAATTACACACTTGATTTTGAGTCAAATCTAGATTCATGGAACACTATGAAAAGTAGACTATGCTACACATTTCAATAAGTGGACCCAGCCACATTTTCGGACACGTCTGTACTCTATAAAGCGTGGACACCATCTCTCACGTCATCCCTCGATACATTACTTTGTCATAACTAAAGACTCTAGTTTATGCGTTTTGGTGAGGTTCAGCATGGTGCGTAGTAATCCTTCTAAATATAACTTTATCAAGATTGCTTCGCCCGATGATGTGCTCTCAACAGGGGCACTGAGCATCATCAGGCTTTCCCCATCTCACAAGGTTTGCGGATGATGACAGGGGGTCATACATTGATCTGATAATGAAGCTGAGTCTAAGGGATGCCATATGCCGTATATCATTCCCTGTCAAAGACCTTTGCAGGGCTCTTTCCCATGTAGTCCTCTGGCCTTGTTGGGTTTGCTGCACCACTTTTTGCATCCTCTTATCATTCTCAGCTTCTCGAGAATTACCATGTCTCTGCGTTCCTTGTTTGATGCCTTGGACCACTAGCAGATAATTTATGCCAAATCACCTTTGTATTAGTCTGTATGTATCCAATTACCTCCTTCAACTTGAGCAACTCTTGGGTAGCACCAACAGCTTCATCCACTTGCCACTTCCTTCCAGTTTTCAGTGCAAGCTGAATGGACTTTACTACGTCATCTGCTGACACACACAGCATCATTGTAAGCTTCACCTTTCCTGCTTTGTATTTTTCCACAAATGACTTGAAAGGAAGCATAAGCTTTGACTTCTTGCAGTACAGTGATATGTCTGACAGGAATGGTGGTCACCCTAGCCATTTCCTTATGAACTTGTAGACCTTTCTCTCTATAGCACCACAGCTTGAGCTTTCCTATGAGTCTGATTTGGTTTATGATCTGTAGTCCAGTGCCATTTCTACTGTCTGCTGAACTGCCTTTGAGTCTTTTAATGAGGTATCATATACCCTGCCAAGACTTTTAACAGGTTCCTCATTGACAGTAGGGATTCTCTGGTTTTAAACCATGAATGTGACCTCAGATGTCTTCCCTTTCCTGACTGATAGGCTTCTAGATTTCATTAGTTTGAAGCTCTTTCTGCACCAGCTGATTATTCATCCAGATGCACTAACATTCTCCAGGCATGATGTTCATCTGATGTTAGAAATATTGTGTCATCCATGAATGCTTTAATCGGTGGCATGTGACACCTTCCATCGAGCTTTGGGTCTCTCGCAAATCCTTCAGCCGTTTTAAGGATTACCTGCATAGCCAACACAAATAGTATCGGAGAGATGGTACATCCCATCGTAATTCTAACTTGTAGGTCAATCCACTTCATCGTGTACTCTCTGGTTGAAAATCTGACAGAGAACCCTGAGAAATACAGCTTCAACATTGCTGCAATTTCTTGTGGAACATGATATATTTCCAGGGCCTGCCACAGCATCTGGTGTGGAACGGATCCTTATGCTTTAGCTACATCCAACCAGATTACGTGAAGATTTTTTCTGTCCGACTTTGCCTTTTGAATTGTGTCCCAGATCATTGTGGCATGCTCAAGATACCCTGGGGTACTTGGGATACCTCCTTTCTGGATGGTAGTGTCAATGTACCCATTCTCCAGGAGGTATGTGGTGAGCCTTTTAGCCATCACTGAGAAAAATATCTTCCCTTCCACATTCAATAGTGAGACTGGCCTGAACTGACTGATGTCTGTGGAATTTTGTTCCTTTGGGAAGTAGACTCCAAAAGTATGGGATGTAGACGTGCCAAAAGTAATGACATTTTATATTACCTGTTTGAAAAGCGTTAAGTTTTTCCACAGCTACAAGAAAAGAGACTATATTCAACTTTAAAATTAGTAATGCTTCATGTTTACACTTCTAACAAGACAATTTACATCTGAGTAATTAAACAACAAACTAACAAGTATAGAACATAACTGCCACATAAGCATTACAAAATGAACATGCGTAATATTATATTACAACAAGTATTCGCAGCTCGTCGTTAAATGAGCTATGTGTTTTTAATGTAATTTCCTCAGTCATATGCAATTCATGTCCATCATTGCTATTACACTAATAACAGAAACCAACCTTTGCATGCATAACCAAAAAGTGACATCTACTATAGTGGGAGCACATAACACACTTAGACATAGTTTTACATTCTCATTTTCTCAGTTCTCTTTATACTACAGCTAATGCTTTCTATCACATTAAAAAAGTGTGTCAATAAACCTAATACACCTAAAAATTGTTAAATGTAAATTTACTTTCACAATACTCCTCCTGAAAACAAATATGTAACTAGGTATCACTATTGGATGCTGATACATCACTGCTGCCTGTTTGTGTTGTACCTGGCACCTTTGCTTAGGACTATAAGAGACTGTATATTTTGCAGCTGTAGTGATTTCATTAGAGTACTGTAAAATGAATTTGTCTGAATATGTTTAATTCATTTACTGTTTCTCTCTCTGTGATATCACAGCACTGAACTGCTCCATTACAGAATGAACAAGTACCTAACCTCTCAGCTGCCTCTCATATTTCTTAATCTCTCAGTCATGATCACAATTATCCATTCTGCAAATTCAGTTCCTTCATGACTAATATAACACAACATGCTTTTCTTTGTATCATCCCTTGCCATCTTAAGGCCAGCACAGCATAAGATGATAACTAATCCAAGAAAACAGGACAGTGAATTTGGTCAACCTTAATGTATTCTTAAAATTAAAAATTTGGCAAATCCCTTGTGACCACATTTCATTGGACAGTGGCCTCTATTTTCCTATACTGTATACTGGACATCACAGAGAAATCACATGCACTGCAGAGAATAGGTTTCTTGTGTAATAAGCTTCAACATCCTGGCATGGACCTGAAGTGAATTGACAGACAAATTAAACCAATAGACACTATTATTCTGCAAAAACATTAATTAGTGAACATTAAGGCTCTTATAAATTTGCATGGCTGAGTATTTGTGATTTAATTCTGTAACATATGTTGGTGAATTCAGCTACAGTATAAATGAATATGAGTACACTTGCTTCAAATTTGTTTACATAAAACAGTAAAATGAATAAACTAACGAATGACATATATTTGTTCAGCACTATAACAAGATTCGCGGGAATCTTTGAGGCAACTGTTGGAGGAAAATTCGCAGCTCTCAACTTTTTGGAGGATGATATCAACTCAATCACAGAGAACATGAAAGACGTGCTCATTGAATCAGCAACAGAAATACTTGGTAAAAGAAAGAAAATAAACAAACCATGGGTTACAGATGACATTCTGAAATTATGTGATACACGGCGGGAAATGAAAAAGGTTAAGAAAGAGGTTCCTGAAGCAGCATGGCAATACAGTATGGTGAATAAAAATATTAGAAAGAAAATGAAACAGGCCAAAGAAAAATGGGTAGCTGATCAATGTGAGTCCATTAATACGGGGCTAATAAAAGGTAACAGCAAGGCAGCTTTTGACACATTAAGAAGACTATCAAAACCCCAACAGCCCAGGGTAACTGTCATAGAAGATAGCAATGGGGCTCTGCTCAATGAAAAAACAGCTGTAATGAGAAGGTGGACAGAATATTGTAAAGAATTATATAACTGTAAACTTGACACTGACTTAGGCATATTAAACAACATTAAGTGCGAAAACAGGGAACTCGGAAATGCAGCAATACTACGGGAAGAAGTGGAAGAGGCTATATGTTCGATGAAAGGAGGGAAGTCACCGGGTGTGGATAATATACCAGCAGAGCTCTTGAAATATGGAGGACCAGATATAGTAAAAATCATGACAACAATTTGCCAGAAGATATAGAGTACAAAAAAATGGCCAAAAGAATGGACGCAGTCATTAGTAATACCGCTTCCAAAGAAAGGAAATCTAAAAATGTGCAAGAACTACAGAACCATTAGCCTTATTAGTCATCCAAGTAAGGTGATGTTAAGGATACTTTTGAACAGAATAAAACAGAAATCAGAAAAAATCTTGTCAGAGGAACAGGCTGGCTTTAGACCAAAAAGAATACCTCAGAACAAATCTTCAATATCAGATTACTGATCGAAAAACATCTCCAGCATCAACATGATTTATACCATAACTTCATCGATTTCACAAAAGCCTTCGATCGAGTCTGGCATGAAGGCTTATGGCAAATAATGAGAAAATTCAATTTTGATACCAACATCATAGATATCATTGAAGCACTATACAAGGACGCAAGCAGTGATGTTTTTGCAAGCAACGACATTGGAGAATTTTTCAAAACAACTGTAGGAGTTCGCCAGTGATGTATCCTGTCACCAGTGCTCTTTAATATATATCTAGAACATATTATGCAGGAGGCTCTCTACGATTATAAATCAACCATATCGATTGGAGGCCGACCTCTGTGTAATCTACGTTTTGCTGATGATATTGATCTGATAGCTGGAACAGAATCAGAACTTCAAGACCTTACCTCTAGACTGGAGAAAGTAACAAGAACGTATGGGATGGAAATTAATATAGAAAAAAGCAAGATATTGGTGAATAGCCATAAGAAACATGTTCCGACCAACATTACGTTAAATGGGCAAACGTTAGAAGAAGTTAACACCTTTAAATATCTCGGGTCCACTATATGTAGTGATGGAAGATCAAGTAAAGAAATCAAGACTTGAGATGGCCTCAGCTGCCATGACAAGGTTGAATGTGATCTGGAAAAGTAACATCAGTTTTCCTGTGAAGATCAAATTATACAAATCACTTGTATTATCTATTCTCTTGTATGGGTGTGAGGGCTGGACACTCACTGCAGATACGGAGCGAAGGATTCAGGCTTTCGAGCATAAATGTAATAGAAGAATTTTGCGCATTTGCTATAAAGAGCACAAAACAAATGTCTATGTTAGAGAGAAGATAAACACCTATGCAGGCCATCAAGAACCACTTTTGTCAATAGTGAAACGTCGAAAGCTTGCCTGGTTTGGGCATGTAACTCGTCATGACTCCCTTTCGAAAACGATCCTCCAGGGAACAGTCGAAGGTAAACGGAGAAGAGGAAGGCAAAGAAAATCCTGGGCTGATAACATCAAAGAATGGGCAGGACACGGTTTTTCCACACTTGTACGCATTGCTGAGAATAGAGAGCAGTGGAGGACCCTGTCTGCTGATGCTTCCACCATGGCACCCCTACGACCCATGACGGGTTATGGGTTGAGATGATGATGATGATAACAAGAACTATAAACAACAACAGATATGCGTATGATACAGCTTTGTTAGCTGAAAAAGAACAGGAGTTGTAAGAGCTAGTGAAGCAAGTACACTCAACATGAGACAGATACTAACATCTTAACAACTAACTCACAAATTCAAACAGAGAATCATTTAATGCTATATATATTCTTCATTACTGTATGGTGTAGAAACATGGACAATGAACAAGAAATCAGAAGACAGTATTGAGGCCTTTGAGATGGAAAAGAGAAGGAAACAAATAAAGAGGTCCTAGAACACCTAGGAATGAAAAGAGAATTTATGAAGCAGATCAAAATTAGACCACTAAAATATTTTGGCCACATAGAAAGACATAACATCTTGCTGAAGACCATAATGCAAGGTAGAGTTGAAGGCAAACTTGCAAAGAAAGACGGTGCTAACATCAAGAAATGGGCAGTAAATAGTCTATCAAAGTGCACCATCAAGACAAGAGACAGTAGATGTTGGAGATCCATTGCAGCTGACCTTTGATGTGGAGATGACACCTGATGATGATGATTAAAAGAAATCTCTCTCACAAACCATTCCTTATGAATGACCACATGCATGTCTGTACTAAATAATCACATATGAGATAAGCTATTCAATTGAGTATAATGCACTGTTATGGAAGACAGGTGTTTTTTTTTTCCTTTCTGAAATGGAGCCCAAATGAACTAGTAGGAAAACCTGGAACATTCATGCCAGACCGACCACCTTGTTGATAGGTGACTAGCAACAATAAGAAAATTCACTACATGGCTCCCTTCAATGCTGTAAAACCAGACATCATTCCCTGCATGTGACTATTGTGTACATGCCTTCCAGCAATCTAATTTATGAATTACATATGATAGTCACAGAGGTTAGTCACTTATGTACATCCAACCTCTGTTCATAGTAATGGCAATAACTCTTCCCCTTGCACCTTACCATACAAGAAAATCATACAGGATTTTTATGTAGAGTATATGCCCCATGTAGGATTGCTTAAGATATATCTACACCTCTGTCACCTTCATGTTCGGAGGCTAACTGTGTATTTTCCTTGTGGAGCTCAGTCCTTCAATTATTTCACGTCAAGCCCCTCCCTGTTTCTGTGCCACACAATCAAGTACTTTCCATGTCTTCTTTGTCTTTCTTATTATCTATTCCAGTTCTCTTCTCAATGTGTTTTTGGTTTCTCATCCTATTTCTTTTCACAGAAATAAATAATGTTATCTAGTGTCCTCCTTGTTTCTATCTTATGAGTGCCTGCTACTTATCTATTTATTTTTTATTTTTTAGTACCCGAGGCATCAAATTTCCTTCATTATATATTTCTTTGTTCACCAGTCTGTAACTTCTTCTTCTTCTTCTTTCGTTCGCTTGAAATATATTGTCTATATCTGCAATGTTGTTTCTTGTATAAACTTCACTGTCTTTTGTAGTTCATACAGAGGTCTGTATAGTTTTGCTTCCAGTGTTGTTTCTCTGGGCCAGTGGGTTTGCCTCAATATATCATATTCGGGGCAATCTTGAAGTACGTGCTGAACAGTCTGGAGTGCCTGTCCACATGTACACATGGCTGAATTGCCAATCTTGAATTTTGTGTACATATGGCTGCGGAGTCGGTTGTGTCTTGTTCTGAGGCGCAGAATGACAATTTGTTCTGATCTGTTCATAGCTTGGTAGTCATCATGTGTTGGTGGCTTTCTGATTGATTTGATCATCTTTTTCTTCTGATGGTACGTAACTGGTACATCCGGTTGCTCGTCTGCAGCACCTTCTTTAGCCAGTCCGTCCGCTTTCTCGAGTCTGTAACTTAAACCAACTTTGTTGCTCATCTTCCACGATGTATTAGACACAAGTATTTTGGCTTTTGTGTATTATTTGGATTATATTTCTTAATATGCTCTCGGACGTATACTTGAATATTTTCAGAAAGCAGTGGTCAGCTTGAGGCTATTTGTATCTCCATAGAGTTTTTCCAGGAATGGTACTGATAACAGCCACATGTGCTTTCTCTGTTCCTCATATGTTGGGCATCTTTGAAGCAGAAGTTCAGCAGTCATTTTATCGGTGTCACAGTTAAACTCATCGGTAGCTTGTTGAACAGATGCTATCCCAATCTGTTGTAGCCCGTGGAAAGTCTGAAAATTACCACTTGTTCTCTTCTACATTTGGATTATACTTGATAAGAAAGTTATACTGGTGCTTGAGTCTATAAATGTTGGGGTTGTTTCCTGGTCCTATTTACCATAATTGCAAAAAGCATTGAAAAATGACTGATCATTGAGGCACTTTTTTCTGGGGTGTTTAGCTGGCTATGTGTCCTTTCATGATTCACTCTTGAAATGAGGCGATAATGCCATTCAGATGGTCCCTAGTTTGATTCTGTGGTGAGCCTATCACTTCTGTTATTGTGGTTCAGAATTGACATCACTACAGTCAGTGCAAATACATAAGTGCTCAGTTTACTCCAGCAACTGTCAAAAGGTATGAATGTTGATTGTTCCTGTAGTGCGCTGGTTGTAAACACGCCTGACCCGTCTTCTCATACATCTATCCCTGCTTGTTTTATGTTTGATGTCACATTCCAATAGTCTGTGTCATTGAATGCAATGATTGCTAATTGTCCTTGTATCTCCCCCTTACCCATATTCAATGTCCTTAATATGGGCGTTCTCGAGTCTAGTCTGTCACCTCTCTTGTTGCCACATATTCCTGCTTGACCATGATAGTAAATCCACACCTGAAGGGTTGAGGCCTCTATGTATGATCTCCATTCATGTTGTAGCCATCCATTTTGGACCTTCCCACACAATAACTGACCTGGATAATCTAATTTCAGACAGCCACCTCAGGGCTGCTGTAGCTGCCTCTATTTCAATTCTCATGCTGGAGGTTGTTTTCAGGTAAGCTTCACTCTGTCCAGCAATGACAATGCCCCTTACTCTAGCCAGAAAGCCTCCTATGGATTTCTCATCATGGAGAATAGGCCCATCAGTGTATAATAAGGCATTATCATCATATTCAGCATGATCATTTATCAGCTGATTATTTTTCAGTTCTGCTTTCCAATGGCAACGGTGTCTATAATCGCTGCCATGTGTGATGATGATTTGCTGGTAGTTTGTCCAGTTCGGTCCTATTTTACTCCATTCTTCTCCCTTGAATATTTTTTAAACTGTGATCAACTGCCTAATCGTTTCCTTTGCTTATGCCAACCATTAAATCATTCCCTTATTCTCGCTACTCTGATGTCAGCTATGTTCCCATGCAGGGGATATCTTTTGCCTGTATTTACATGCATGTAGGCTTTTGTCTGGGTCACTGCATGTCTGGATTCTGCGACAGAAGTCCAAGCATCATCACAATGGGGGTATATCTCATACAGCCAAAGAGGCATCCCTTAATTTTAAATGTGTTCCAGTCATTCACATTGTGACCTTACAATGTGAGTATTCCCAGCCCATAATCAATTACTGACATGACTAGCTGATGATTTAGGACAGTACTTCTTAACATGCGTCTGCTGGGAGTGCACAACCTGATTTCTGAGGGCATGTCAGGGCATGCCACAATACTGACATGTATTTGTAAAACAAAGACAATGTATTTCATCATTTTCCTTATGCTCCTTACAGAGCATACAGCCACCATTGTATAGTCCGTTCACCAATTGATGTTCAACTTTAAATTTATTTTTCCAAAAAACTACCTGATGTAATGAATTCATATTTTGCATGTAGTCTTATATTATCCAGGACATTACAAATATGTTGTTGTGAAGTCAATATCAATTCTGCATTCTTCAAAACCATAAATTCCTTTGATCTTTTCCGAATCGTAGAAGAAGCACGGCTTAAAAATTAAATTTTACAGTATACTACGTCATAAATGTCAAAAGTAGGATCAGAGGCGTATCCATATCTGCTCACCGCATAGGAAACAGCTATAAGTAGTGATACATAGTGGGGGTAAAAAACTGTATTCAAAACTATATTGTATATGACACGTAATATTATTCTATATGTTCAGAAAAAAAAAATGTTTCAATATAATACAATGCAGCTATAACTTTACAATAATTTCACAATACGCCCCTGACTTTACAGATTTGCACTAATGATGTCACACTATTTCAGCTTTCAACAGCAGACAACTGCAGTGCATGAAATGTCATGATTTCGTCTTAAAATATTATTTTTTCTATTAAAAAACCATTTATTGCCCGTGCAAAACAACTGTACTGCTGACATGCTACATTTTAATACCGGTAGGGGAGTGCGTTTTTAATATAACCTGATGAATAGATATCTCAATCTAGATACATTTTCTGGAGGCAAAAAATGTTTTCATAACCTCATGGATAATATAAGACTACATGCAAAATATGAATTCATTACATCAGGTAGTTTTTTTTTAGAAAAAAAATTTTAAAGTTGAACATCAATTGGTGAACAGACTATAGCTGATTCCCTTGCAGGAAG
Source organism: Oreohelix idahoensis (assembly GCA_024509875.1). NCBI lineage: Eukaryota > Metazoa > Mollusca > Gastropoda > Stylommatophora > Oreohelicidae > Oreohelix > Oreohelix idahoensis. The sequence continues at coordinate 709,570 of JAMPIV010002656.1, read as the reverse complement.
TCTGCACCAAGCAGTCACATGTTCTTGCATCAGTGGTTTCTGTGGCCAGCCCCATGCACAACCCCATATTAGTCACGTTGTATGACATGCCTGAGGGTGCAGTATCCCAATTTTTGTTGTTGTCTCTATAGAGACCCCCAGGAACAAAATAGAAAACTGACAGTGTGAATTTAATAGTGAATATGAGAAGCTTTCCTTAAATAATATCTTCTCAAACATAATAGACAAGAAGCAACAGAAGAAGGCTCCTAACTGCTATGAAATTTTAAATGCTAACTGTTCATATATTCTAATATTTGAATATCTTTTAAACTGTGATCAACTGCCCAGTCGTTTCCTTTGCTTATGCCAACCATTAAATCATTCCCTTAATTATATTCTTATATAATTTTATTCTTAATTATATATTTAATAACATATTTAAGATTATTTTTCTGCCACTCTTTAGTTATGAATATATTGTACTTAAAACATTAACCTTCTTTGGGAGTCGGAGTGGTTTTTTTTTAGAGGTATGGCGTCTGCCTTTAATTATAAAGGTACTGTGTTCACTCCCAACAAAGTGACTATAATAGATGACAATTTTTGTCAGAACCAGTGGGTCCTAATGATGTCATTCCCCCCCCCCCCCCCCCCAATCTCCTGGGTAGGGAGATCGGATGCCTAGCCTTCTCAGATAATGGCGAAAAAAAAAGGTCCCATGTGCAAGTTGCACCCGTTAAAAATCCCTCAGCAGTTGGAAATCGTAAATAGTAGGCCTATCAGGCCACTGTCCTGGCAAAATTTAAAAATGAAGAAACCTACCCACCAAACAAATAATTATAGAATGTGTGATTTCTGTATAAACACATTGGGATCCTCGCAGGTGCTACCGAGTTCGTGCACTGTGCTGAGATTCTCCATGTATGTTCTAAGGGAGGAGATTGGAGCACTTATGGAGTTGTCCAAGTGCAATAAAGATGGTCCTTAAAAACCAAACCAAACTTTTTTCAAAAACTTTTGAATATTAGCGAGGGTTATGTTCAATCGAGTCTGGCATGAAGGTTTATGGCAAATAATGAGAAAATTCAATTTTGATACCAACATCATAGATATCATTGAAGCACTATACAAGGACGCAAGCAGTGCTGTTTTTGCAAGCAATGACATTGGAGAATTTTTCAAAACAACTGTAGGAGTTCGCCAGGGATGTATCCTGTCACCAGTGCTCTTTAACATTTATCTAGAACATATTATGCAGGAGGCTCTCTACGATTATAAATCAACCATATCGATTGGAGGCCGACCTCTGTGTAATCTACGTTTTGCTGATGATATTGATCTGATAGCTGGAACAGAATCAGAACTTCAAGACCTTACCTCTAGACTGGAGAAAGTAACAAGAACATATGGGATGGAAATTAATATAGAAAAAAGCAAGATATTGGTGAATAGCCATAAGAAACATGTTCCGACCAACATTACGTTAAATGGGCAAACGTTAGAAGAAGTTAACACCTTTAAATATCTCGGGTCCACTATATGTAGTGATGGAAGATCAAATAAAGAAATCAAGACAAGACTTGAGATGGCCTCAGCTGCCATGACAAGGTTGAATGTGATCTGGAAAAGTAACATCAGTTTTCCTGTGAAGATCAAATTATACAAATCACTTGTATTATCTATTCTCTTGTATGGGTGTGAGGGCTGGACACTCACTGCAGATACGGAGCGAAGGATTCAGGCTTTCGAGCATAAATGTTATAGAAGAATTTTGCGCATTTGCTATAAAGAGCACAAAACAAATGTCTATGTTAGAGAGAAGATAAACACCTATGCAGGCCATCAAGAACCACTTTTGTCAATAGTGAAACGTCGAAAGCTTGCCTGGTTTGGGCATGTAACTCGTCATGACTCCCTTTCGAAAACGATCCTCCAGGGAACAGTCGAAGGTAAATGGAGAAGAGGAAGGCAAAGAAAATCCTGGGCTGATAACATCAAAGAATGGGCAGGACACGGTTTCTCCACACTTGTACGCATTGCTGAGAATAGAGAGCAGTGGAGGACCCTGTCTGCTGATGCTTCCACCATGGCACCCCTACGACCCATGACAGGTTATGGGTTGAGATGATGATGATGTTCAATAGAATGATTTTCACTATTTCTACAACTGTATTAAAACTGTTGGGAATTACTCATAAAAGTACTCCTAATTAATGTGCCTCTAACAACCAGTTTACAATTATTCTTGGCTCACCATATGTATTAAATGTATTAAAAAATTGTATTTTACTTTTCATTCCATGTAAAAAGACATTTTATATATTTTTTCTTCTTTGCATTCCTGGCATGATTTGCGAGCTAGAAGATAATGGGTATGAGACTTCTTAAGATGCTGTAAAGAGGCGCTGGACCTCTAAAAGGCTAAGAAGAATTGATATAGGAGAAACCGTAGTCTCTACTTCAAGTGTGCAGTTGTTTTCAGTGTTCTTGTTGCTGTCTGTTAATAGCTGGTTGTTGTGCAGTTCAAGGAACTATAGCTAGTACTAACATATATCAAAGCAAGGCACGGTAAAACTAAAAATCATGTCATGTTTCAGGGTTTTCCTTCATGTATCCTGAATGCGTCATTAAGCCTGACCTTTTGTGTATTGTATCCAGGGCTGGCCCGTCCATTTTTTTCCCACAGCAATTGAAAAATGGAGGTAGGGAGGGGTTGTCACTTGGAATTTCCAATTCTTTCGGCATTTATTTACCACTGCATGACCAGCACATCTCCGTTTGTTTGTTTTTAGAGTTTTGTTCTTTAACTATATTTAAAGCTCAAACTAAATCTTGCTGGTGATTTCAGCGCCCATTATCTATCTGATTTGTAAGTACTATACATTTATTATTATTTTATTTTCAGTGGCGTAGCAACATCTAGGGGTGTTTGTGTGCAAGTAGATTTTACACGTCCAAGGATTGGCAATTTTAATTTTTTTAAAAGGAAAATTAGCTTTTTTTTCTTTCAATTATGTTTTTTAAACAGAAACGTACATTGAACGATTACTAATTTTAATTCTTACTAAAAATTTATCAGGCCAATAATAAGTATAAGTAATTTACCTTAAGTACTATTTTTCTTTTTGTTTCTTTCTTATTTTGTCCCCCTTTTATTTTTATTTTGCGTCACGCTGTGCACCTTGCAGCCCTGATAGCTATGCCACTGTTAATTTTATTATTTTATTTATCATATTATTTTTTTTATTTTTAAGAATGGCAGACAAAAAACAACCGTCTGTATTCTAGTTTCGGAAATGAAAGGCGGAAAGAAAAAAAAGAAGCGAAGCAAAAAGGGGCCCTCATTAAGTTTCTTCACCGCGACAATGAAGAAGGAGAAGCAACAGGGCACAAAGGACTGAATACTGAGAACACTGGTGCACGCTTAGGGCGTATGAAACCCTTGAGCTGGCCTTGAATGTATCTGCACAAGCAGCATCAGCTACATGAGTGAGACCACATGTTAACTGTTTAAAAATTAAAATCTCATACTGTTTATGTCGGATGCAATTCCAGTCCTTATTTTGACCACTACATGATAATACACATACAAGTAATGTGCCAAAAAATGACTCTTACCTTTCAAAATTACCTATGGCTTCTGTGACCTTATGCCTAAGCATAAAACCGGCCAAGACATCAGCAACCTATTGAACATATACAACATGTTGTATTCACTTTTCACAAACATGTTACACCTGCATATAACATCAAGTTTAATACAAGTATACTCTCAAATACTCTTCGTACAGCTGATAGAATAGTCTGGCGCTCTCTCTTCCAAACCTCTACACCTCACGGTAGAAGGGGAATGACTAAGTAAGTAAGTACTCTTCGCAGGGAGTGCAGAGACTGGGGCAATGAGAAAACAGTACTGGAAATCAATCAACTGATAAATGGTTATGCTGAGGATGACGATGCCAAAGAATGCACTGATGAGCCTGTTCTCCAGGGGAGAGTAAGGGCCAGAGTCATTGCTGAACAAAATAAAGCTTACATGAAAACAATCTCCAGCATAAGAATGGAGATAGAAGCAGCTACTGCAGCCCTGAGGTAATTGTATGAAACTACATTAACCAGAACAGACTAACCTTGAGCACCTGAGTCAACACCACCCAGACTGCTGGAATTTGACATAAAACGTAAAACTAGCAGGGATGAACGTATGAGAGCATGAGTCTGGCGTGTATACAACAGGTGCACTACAGGGACAATCAACATTCATTCCCTTCAACATTTGCTGAGAGAGAATGAGACCCTATGGGTTTGCCCAGAGTACAATGATATCAATTCTAAACCAAAATATCAATATTCTCAACTGCCTGGTGTAGTTCCCTCAGCAACTAGCATGAGGCTGTGCATTGGACTGGCAACTTCATCATGCAAAACAAACTACTACAGAAACCACTGTAGCAAGAGCATGTCAATGTTTTGTACACGGCTGCCTGTAAGGGGGGATCAGCCACAGTGGTAGCTCCAAAGGAAGCAATAATGAAAATGATGATGATGATACTCTCAAATATCTGTTTAAATCTGAGAACACTATTTTATGTTCAGTTGTGGATGAATATGAACAAAAAATTAGAAAAAAAAGGTGATTCGGCAATAGACAAAGAAAATAACCAACATTGCAGCCACAAGGCCTTTGTAAGGGAAAGGAAAGGAAGTAGGAAACATAAGAAAATAAATAAAAGTACTTGTAAGATCTGCTAAGGCCTAACGTGGTCTATTTAGTCGATCAGAGATCGCGCTAGGAAACATAAAATGGCTGCCGCTTCCAAGCGTAAAATGTAAACACTAAATTGAATACTTATGTTAAATTGTAATTGTTTATTTGGATTTCATTTCCTTGAGCATATCTACTCCAGTTTGAGGTTTGATATCAATTAGGCTGCATTCTAATGAGGTAAAAACGATCCCGTTACATGCCTATTGAGGCATATTGGGAATATGGTGTTAGGCTCGTATTTTCTTGACCATCTGCACACCAGGGGTGTGGAAGCCAGTGCACTAACCACTGGGCTACTGCTGCTATTCTAATGAGGTGATCAAGTATTTTATTTTCCGCCTTGTTAAATAGCTGATTCTTTGAGCTGTTCCCATGAAGTTCTAATATCTCAGCTTCTCTATTTCTTATTTATGAGGTCTGACAGTGTGTTCTCTTAGGCACCTAAGACAACATAGTGATCTTTCTCTCTGCATTACAGAGTAATCATATTTGATACTGGTAGTAAAGACTTCCTACAAGTATGCTATTTGTAACTACTTTATTTCTACAGTGATGAATGAGTGTCTTTGCAGTAGTGTTAAAGCACTGCATTAGCTCTTGTTTCCATTTCTCTGTCCATTTTACTACCGTACTTGAACATGCTTCCCTAAGGTATGGCTCTGAAATATCAAGAACAATGGAGACAACCAACAGGTTAGACTTTCAAATATGGGTGCCTGCATAGAACAGAGGGATTACAATAGGATGCCATGATCATCAAAGAAGAACTGATGGAAAGTGTCAAATGTACCGGTGGAAAAAAAGGTGAGGTAAAGATGTTGGCATTGGATAGGACATTCATTGAGAAAAGCAGCTAACAGCATTACAATGACATTAAAATTAAATTCCTTATCCTGGAATCACTTAAGTGAAAAAAATAGAGGAAACCCATCATCTTCCATTTATAATTTCCTTGATATGAAATGTGTTTGAAATGCACACTTGCCTTCAGCACCTTCGGGGAAAATATCTTTGCTAGAACAAAAATGGAAGGTACTTCATACAATGATGGTAAAGCTGCCATCCTACCACTGCCATTTGATCCCATTTGCAATAAATCTGGGCAGAAAACTCCATGGGGATGCCCCAATATTAAAAGAAAAATAAGTAAGACTCCATCACAGATATAAATAATTCTAGAGCTCAGTTTAAATTTTTTTTTTTTTTTTTTTTTTTGTTCAAACGCCCTCAGGCATCAACATGTGTGTTTGAAGAAAGCAGTGGTCAGCTGAATGTTGTACATTGCTTTATGTAAGAAGGATGCACTGATCAATGTTTTTACATTTTAAACAACTAACTCAAACTCGCTAGAGTTTATTTTATTTTTTAAATCTTGAAGCAATCCTGGAGGTCCGGGTCAATAATCTTCACCTTTGATAAAAAATACTCCAGTTATCAGGACTTCTGTTAACTATAATTTGTGAATAAATCAAGGTAAATTTTCTTTTCCAACTCAAAACTTAAGAGATGTTCTGCCTTCACACCTAAATTATAGTATTATGTGGCTGTTCAAATGACAATCTGGCAGGTAGACTTCAATGTTAAATTCATCACAAGGGTGAACAACTATCTCAGAGAAATAATGATCATATTGAACTGCGAGAAAAGTGTGCCTAGGAAGGTCAGACAGTAATGGGAGTATGCAGTTCATACAACAGAAACAATGCAAGAGCCAGGGGTCGATAACTCTCACAAATGGTTTACCTGTGATACAGTAGTTCAGTAGTGCTGAGAGTGGCCATCACATATGATACCTGCAGTTTATTGACTTTCCTTTTCTTATGACCACTTTATTGTCGAACTGAATATTTAGTATCATTTACGATGCAGATTTTAAAATCATTTTATACTCTGGCATCAGTACATGTTTTGAAATTAGTCAGTTTGGACATTTAAACTTTGAAATGTTATGACATTTGCAACTATGGAAATTTAAAATAACATGACACTATATTTATGCTTTCATTAAATTGCTTTTGAAAATTGAAAAAGATGCAGACTTATTAATTAGCAACTGAAGCAGTTGTATATAAAATATTAAAATAATTGCTTCATGCTTTATTTCTAATTCTGATTGTAAGATGTCCACCTTTGACCAAACTTCTGACAAGCAGAAATTCTGATAAGCAGAAAATTTTTTGATGGTTCTAGTGACTTCTACTTATCCTGGTTGCACTGTATTTTGATAAATGCTAACAACTAACAACCAAAGTAAATACAATAAGTGTCAGTGACGGGTTCACTTGCTTGCTTCTGTTAGGCATTGTGTGAACTTAAATACAATAACAGTTAAAATTTTAAGAACACGCACAAGGGGTGTTCCTGTTTTAATGGTTAGCACGACTCTCTTCCAAGAATTGGATCCAGTTTTTACTGAGGCTGAAGTAAATTCATTTGTTTGTCTTTTGTTTTTAAAAAAGTAAAAAAAAAAAGAAAAAATTAATTAAAAATTCTATTAGTTGGTTCATATGTAAAAAAAATAACCTTTTAAACTAAACTATTTTATTAAACTGACTTTACTTTACAGTTTATTTTATTTATCATTTCATAATTGTGTGTGTGTTTTTTTAATAGTTTCCGCCTGTGTGTGCTGACTTTGCAGAAGGGGATGGAAAGGAAAAAAAAATGAACATAGGAGAAATGATGACTTTCGCAGGACTTGAGGCAGAAAGTGTATACCATAGTTCTTTCCTTGACAGGTAACTTGCTCGTCTTGAGAAGGAAACTGGAGATAGACAATTAAAAGGATAATGAAGACAAAGAAAGAACTTGAACAGATGGTATAAGACAGGAGGGCTTGGCATGAACTAATAGTATATGCTACACATGGTGCTGAAAGGCATTGAGATCAAGAAGCAGGAACATGCTTTCCAGGTGTTTAAAGTCCTTGCCTGTCTGAGCATGACATTAAAAGTTGAATGTTTGGTGGATGTGAGGTTGCTATTTTAGATGACATGACCTTTACATTCGATAAACTCTTAGAAAATATGCAAAGTTTGTGTAGCACTTTTAAATATACTGAAGAGCAAACTTTGTGTAGCAGTTTTACATAAACTCAAGTTCAAACACTTCACAATTTGGCATAACGCATTGGTGAGGACAAACTACAGCTGTGGTATTTTGTGCATGATGACACTTACAGTGCTTTGATCCTAACAGTTATTTGATTCTTTAAGCTAATGTTTTTGTTTTAAATTCACAGATTTTTTAAACTGCATTAAAAAAAATTGCTTTTCACCAGTTCTTTAACTGTCATTTATTATCTATACTAGCAACAACTCGCCAAAATTGGCAGGTTTTTAATTATGTGTGTTGTTTCTGTTACACGTATTACATTGCTGCTTCTTCTATAGTCTCGCTTGCTTGCTGTGAATGACGCGATCATTTCTTCCTTTTAGCATATGCAGCTCGTTTTGCAGCCATCTTATCATTTTGATCCATAATAAGTATGCAATACTTACATTTCTGGACAGAAGAGTATCTTGATTGTCTGTTGATTTAATCTGCATCTCCGCACCTTCCTGTCTCCAGTTCATGTACTGTTTATCAATCGTGTTGTTGGCTTCTTTCCATAATCAAACTGTTCATGCACACCTTCATTTGCGCACTTTTGCTATTTTCGCGAGAGTACATATAAGGGGAAACAATACAATTATTGTCTAACTTTCAACCATAGTTGCAACCCCTTAGCTGTGGTCGAAAGTTAATGTACTCTCTCGAAAAAAATAGAAAAAAGTGCGCAAATGACGGTGTGCAAAGTGTGACTGACCGACCGAATGAAGTACCTTACAGCGGGAATTATGGTATTTTATCTATGATTTTCATAATATCTGGCCTGGTGAAAACATATTACTGATTTATTTAAAAATTTGTTCATGTTATTATGTAAAACTGTAATATATCCTTTCATGATTTTTATGTACAGTACTATTTTACTGTGCATTTATCCTTTTTTATACTTAATATTGTATCACTGACATTTCTATTTAGTGTATTTGTACATTCTTGCTCTCTTCTACCTACAAAAATACATAATGCTAGCAAACACCACAACTTTTTCATATGCTTGCCTTAGGCTAAACGAAGCACACTGTATTTTCTTCCTTGGAATTGAACTTTGCATGAACATTATCTTTGAATGCATTATTCTGGTGTGACTTAAGAAGGAGATTACTATGCATATTCCATTATCTTTTGTAACCTTCAGTCTTATGTAATGTGAATGTTGTTGTTGTTGCTCTTATGATATTTTAAAAATACTTTCTATCATCTGCCCAGATTCACCACAAGTTTCCACGTTTACTATTGTTATTCCTTATTTATATAGAATATTTATCTTATAATGTCTTGTGCATTATGTCTAAAATATTATGGGCCTGGTTTTAGCTACCTGCTTTTTCATGGGAAGAATAGTGTGCTTCTCTGTAGCTGAATCAAGAAGTTAATATAAATAATGCTGCCATCTGATCTTTCATATCATTTCAATGAATATCGGACTTTTGATCTGTCGCTAATGATGATGTCTTAGTTCAAACCTTTATCTCTAGCACTGTTGCTTTGCTACTTTTGTAAAAATGTGGAATCTTTGCTATGGACTGATTTGTTCCCAAAATATAGGTCAAGACTCTTTCCTCCTTCAGTTTTAAAAATCTGTTTGGTATTTATTCTTGCAAGGTGCCTATAATACCATATTTTGCATTTTATTTTAACCAGAGTTTAATTAGTGTGTGTAAGGAAGAAATATTATTTACAAAATTGTTAGTTTTACTTCATCATTTCACAAAGTAGTGCCTCTTCTTCACCTTGTACTTTCTGCATGTCCCACACCTGCATTTCCATGTTTCACCAGCATTGTTGCTTTGAAGATATGCCACTCTTCTTTTATTTTTCCGTGAAACAAAGAGCCAAGGATCCAGACCCCGAGGACGACCCAGAGTCCGCTGGGAGGACAACATTAGACAATCTTTGAAGGACCGAGGACTAGAATGGAACAAGGCCAGGAGGAAGACAGCCGATAGGATAGTCTGGCGCTCTCTCTCCCAAACCTCTACACCTCACGGTAGAAGGGGAACGACTAAGTAAGTAAGTAAGCAAGATATTTTGCTACAGTCTAGAAGGTCTTTGTTACTGTCTAACACAGTTTGTCTCCGACAGTTTCCTCTTGCACCGATAGAATCCACATGTTTTTGTCATATTTTTTAAATTAAATATCAATCACAGCTTATAAAGAAGATTTACAATCATCCTTAGCAGGTATATCTAGGCACTATATTAATCTCACCTGTTCTTAAGTGAAGATAGAGCATAACAGTTGCTATGTATGAACATCATTATATTAAATGATTTGAAATCCACCACATTCTTTCAAGACTGGATTAAAAAAATGAGTAAACTACCCATTAAATTATGAAAATATGATCAGTAACTCATCTACTCTCTGAAAATAGCTCACAATTCATTATAAATTATTAATGCCTAATTGTATACACTGCTTAGAGAGTCCTTGGCCATGTCCGCTACATGTAAGATGGTCGCATCCCCAAAGATATTTTCTATGGACAACTGGCAGATGGTAAAAGAACAGTCAGGTGACCACAGCTGAGGTTCATAGATGTGTACAAGAGAGACATGAAGGCACTAGACATAAATCCAGCAACCTGGGAGGATGAAGCTGCTGATCGCACCAAGTGGTGATGCTCCCTAGGGTATCACCTCAGATTGGGCGGAAGAAGTTCTTACAACAAGCAAAAGAGAAAAGAACGTGCCGAAAGAAACACTGGACAAAAAAGTAGCTGAGAACTATCATCTCAAGTGGGCATCATTCCCATAGTTATGGCTAAAGTATGGTACTACTGCTACCTAATCCTAGACTTACAGTTTGAAGTACAAAAAAGTGCTAAACTATTGAAAACTACAATCCAAGCTTTCAGAATAACAACATTCTTTCTCATAAACCCACAGCAAGCAGAAGTATGCCAAAGCAAATTCACCATATTTTCTACTTAATTAGTTGATGTCATATTACCATGTCAGCAGGCATAGGTGGTCATGTCCCTCCACAACTTCCTAAACCCAGTGTTGTTTAGCAATGCTGTTGTTCACTTCTTTCCATGCCACAATGTTGAACTGTTCAGTATCGTTCCTCTTGTTGTACTCTTATCTCTGTTTCCTTCAATCTCTCCTGTTGTTTACTTCTCAATCTTCTCATTATAATTATTTAATAACATTTTGGCCACAATTCATAAGAATAATTGTGCAGTGGTCTTCCCATTACAAATTTCTTTGGCAAAGCTATGAATATGAAATTTAGTAATCATTAGGTATGTATCCAGAGTTGAAGGTGTCATTCAACAGTTTTGCTATCACTTCTATTCCTAATTCTCCCACAGCCTCAACCTCCTCTTCTGTCTTACTTATCTGCTCTTTGGGTCTTGCCTTTTTTCATGTGGTGTACGACAAATTCAACTTCTGCCACAAGTACTTGTCATCTTGAATGTTTAAATTAGTCTAAATGTAGCTTAATATCTTTTAAAGCCCTCTTTAGTTTGTTCAGTTTTATTCTAAGTACAGTGTGTCCGGCAGAATCACTACCAATAACAAATGTCAATATTTCTTATACTAATAATAGCAGACTGACCGGATTTTGATTTTCTGTTAGGCAAACTCATTAAGTTTCAGTAGCAACTCACCAAGTTTCAGTAGATCTCCACCAAGTTTCAGTAGATCTCCACATGAGCGCCTTTAGTGGCTCAAAGAATGTCAAGACGGTATTCTATCTCTCTCCACGTGTTTTGCAGCATCTGAGGTGTGATGGATGCACAAGCGTCAATTATTCGCTGCCGAAGATTATCCAGTCCCTGCACTGGAGTTTGATAGACAAAGCTTTTTACGTATCCCCATAGAAAGAAATCTAAGGGGGTCAAATCTGGTGACCTTGGTGGCCAATCAATGGGAAATAATCTTCCAATCCATCTGTCTGGAAATTGTTGATGAAGGTAGTTTCTTACTTCATTGGCATAGTGTGGAGGTGCTCCATCTTGCTGGAATATGAATCCTTCTGGTATCCTAGGAACTGCAAAATTTTGCAGCATGTTTAGGCATGTTGCTCCTCTGACTGTGGCTTCGGCGAAGAAAAATTGCCCGATCACATAATTCGAGGTTAAGGCACACCACACGTTAAGTTTAGGGCTGTCTCGCTCATGCTCCATTACGACATGTGGGTTTTCATTTCCCCATATCCTACAATTATGCTGGTGAACTTTGCCACAAGTGTGAAAGGTCGCTTCATCGGAGAATACCACATGATTGAGAAATTCATTGTCATCATCGAGGTGACATAGCATTGCATTTGCGAACTCGGCCCGTCTGGGTTTATCATCATGTTTTTTTTTTTTTTTTTTTTTTTTTTTTTTTTTTTTTTTTTTTTTTTTTTTTTTTTTTTTTTTTTTTTTTGCTGTAACTTCTGCACTAGCTGGATCTTGTAGGCTCTAAGCCGCAATCTTTTGTGCACAATGTCGTGAACAGTAGATTTTGGAATACCCAATTCTCCACTTGCCCGTTGAATGGATTTCCGCGGGCTACGTTGAAAAGCTTCACTAACTGCTTCAACTCTATCTGGAGACAACGCTTCATTGCCGCTTCCTTTCTTTCTCAACAAAGAACCTGTTTCCAACAGTTGCTTGTGCCATTTCACTATGGTATGTCGCTCTGGAGGTTTCTGTCCATATTCCTGCATGAATCTCCTTTGCACAACAATTGGAAACTTTAATTCCGCAAGCCAATAACAGCATTGCACTTTCTGCTGCACCGTGAACTCTGCCATTTTCACTACACGCGTCCTCACATTCCGCGGCTGCGCATTACGTATGCGTTATCTGCACATTATCGGACAATTTATCAATTATCTCACTGCTCCTAAAAATGTGATGGTTTCTATACGAGGTAACCATAAAAAAATAATTCTAACTTACATGGATGAGGAAATATTGACATTTGTTATTGGTAGTGATTCTGCCGGACACGCTGTATATGGTCACTGTTACCGTCTGTTCCTGGCCTAGTTCTCACAGATGCACACACAACTGCTCCTAAATCTTCTGTATATCATAGTCAATACGATTGCAAACACCATTTCTTGGGCTTTTCCATCCAAAGGCAACCAGTGTTTCCTATTATAAAAGCATGTAGTGTATCACTCTATCAGTTTGTCACCTTTCTCATATCTTTCACCCTGGCTATAACTACCAGTCACATCTTCTACTTTTTCATTACCAACTTTTGCATTGAAGTCTCCAAGTAACATTGCTGTCTCGTGGCTGATCGTTTCTTTTTCTAGAATATCTACTGCTGGTATACATATGTTTATTAATTAATATCCAGTAGTCTATAATTCATTTTAATTCATAGGACGATCTGATATTGCCAAAAATCTCTTTACTGTTCTTATTATTTTTTGCACCTAAAATTATGCTAACTCCTCTTTCACTTTTATTTCATCTGGTATGCATTATTTTTTAGCTGTCAAAACAAACTTCACCTGCTCTGAAATATCACATTTCACATAACCTGATGAATTTAAATTCAGTCTTTTCTTTTCCCACTTTCTAATTTTTCATATATGGTGATCATATAAATAATCAAGGCTAAGACTGCTGGAATTTGGCATCAAACGTAAGACCAGCAGGGATGGACGTATGAGAGGATGCATCTGGCATGTATACATCCAGTGCGCAACAGGAACAATTAGCATTCATACTCTTCGACATTTGCTGAGGGAGACTGAGCACCTATGGGTTTGCCCGGAGTGCAATGACATCGATTCTGATTAACATTAATTTTTCATCCTGCACGTGTCCTGATATTCCTAGTTCTTATGGTCATGGTATCTTTAATTTTGCTTATATTAGATTGGTAATGGTTGGGTATTAACTGTTGTACATGATGCTCCTTACCGGACGAGGTTGCTCCTCTGGAACACACATTAGCATCATTCACCTTTCTATGGAGTGAGCCACGGTAGTGCAGTGGTTAGTGAACTGGCTTCCTAGCTCAGAGGTACATGGTTTGATCCCCAGTTGAGGTGGGATTTTTTTAGACCGCAAATGGTTCCGGGGTGGACCCAGCCTCATGAATTGGGTACCAGAGCAACTCTGGGAAGGTTAAGGTGGCCGGTGTGATGCTGACCACATCACCCCTAGTGTGACGATGGTCAAGAAAATATGGGCCTAACACCATATTTCCAATATGCCTCAATGGGTATGTAACAGGATCCTTTACCTTTTTTACCTTTCTATGGAAGGTGTTTTTGTTTCATCATTTTATCATCATCATCCGCTGCCATCTCCAAATCGAAGGTAGGCTGCAATGGATCTCCAACATCTTCTGTCTCTTGCCATGATGGTGCAGTCAGATAGAATCTTTCCTGTCCATCTCTTGATGTTATCTTCCCACTCATAGCGCTGTCTTCCTCTTGTATGTTTGCCTTCAACTCTTCCTTCTATTATGGTCCTCAGTAAGGTGTTTAAGTCTTTTTACATGGCCAATATATTTTAGCTGTCTAGTTTTGATCTCCTTCATCATTTCTCTTTTCACTATGTTTTCTAGGACCTCTTTGTTGGTTTTCTTTGCTTTCCATGAGATGCACCCCATTCTTCTATATATCCACATCTCGAGAGCCTCAATTATTTCTTCCACTTGCTTGTTCATGTTGCTACACATACAGAAATGAATATATATATAACACTTAATGATTCTCAGTTTTAATTTGTGAGTCAGCTGTTTAAATGTCAGTATTTGTCTCATATTGTTGAATGTGGCTTTGGTCATTCATATTCTCATCTTGATTTCTGTTTCGCATCTGCTACCTTCGGTTATGATATGTATGAGAAACTCTTGACTTGCTCTTGTATTTTCCACTTTATTTTTATCTTTAATGTTGGCTTTGCTAATTATCATAGTTTTCGTTTTCTCAATGTTAATGCCCAATCCATGTTTACTTGCTTCACTAATTCTTGTATTTCAGCAAAAAGAACTGTATCATTTGCATATCTAAGGTTGTTTATTAATCTTCCACCAATGTTCAGTCCTGCATTTCCTGTATTGGACTGACAATCTTTTAAAGTGTAGATATTATATATTATATATAGGGGGACAGTAAGCAATCACACCTCTTTTCATGTCTATATATGGTGGTAATTTCTACCAGATCTTACTGTTGCTGTTTGTTCCCAATAAAGGTTACTGAGTATTCTTAAGTCTTTTCCATCAATACCTGTCTTTGAGGCATTTAATTATTTTCTCATGGTGAACTCTGTCAAAAGCTTTCTTATAGTCAATGAAGCATATATAAATACTTTTTTTTACCTCTATATATTTTTCTGCTAACATTCTTATACAAAATATTGCCTCTCTTGTTCTATTGTTCCATCAAAAACCAACTTGTTTTTCCTGGACTTCACTGCCTACCTTGTTTTTTATTCTCTCCTGTATGATCTTGTGCAATATTTTAATTGTGATACTCACAAGGCTGAGTGGTTTAAAATCTGAACATTCTGCTACATTTGGTTTTTTTGGGCAATGTTATAAATACTGAAGTCTTTAGGTCAAGTGATATGTACTCTGTATTGTTTATATCATTGCACAGGTCCGTGATTCTATACCAAAGCTCTCCAGGGCATCTATTATTTCTATTTTTATGTTCTTCATGCCTGCTGATTTTCCTTGTTGTAACATTTTATTACTTTCTCTACTTGTGATCTTAGAATGCTTGGGTCTTCATTTTAATCTGTCGATGGTTTATTGCCTTTGTTGTCCTCTAATAGTTCTTACACATATTCTGCCCATCTCTTTGGTATGTCTTTCTCATCAAGTAAGATTACACCATTCTTCTCTTTTTAATACAGCCTCATCCTTGGGCAACGTTTGACTTTGTTGACAATTTCTTTATTTATTCATGCATATCCCTTGACATATGCTTAGCTTCTATTCCTCTATTTCTTTGCATCTTGTTTCTATCCACTGTTCATTTTGCCTGTCTACACATAGTACGTATTTATTTGTTTAATGTTTTATATTCTGTAGTTTTTTTTGCTATATTTCTTTCTGCCATTTTATTAAAAATGTTGTCTGTCATTCAAATTTGATTTTTCTTAAACTCCTTTTTAGGTAAATAGTTATTTGCTGATTGTATTCTTATTTTGAGACATTCCAAATTTGTGTTTACTTATTATTCTGGGTTTTCTCTTCTGTAATGTTCCACTACAGGCGCTCACTTGGGTTCCTGAGGGTAAGAGGAAAAAAGGAAGACCAAAAGAAACACTCAGAAGAACAATAATAAGAGAAGGAAGAACGTTGGGCCTAAATAATGTGCAAGAGCTAAGAGGAGTGGCGTCACAACGAACAACCTGGAGAGCACTGGTTTCTGCCTTATGCGCCGTGTTTGGTGCTTAAAGAATTTATTATATTATTATTATATTAATGTTCCATGCTTTCTGTCAGTAAATATTTGTACTTATTTTTGACATCAATAAGATATTTATATTTTATATCTGGTTGCTTCAATGCTGATATTTCTAAATGGTGTTCCTCTTTTCTTCTGTTTCCTGTATTTTCAGCTTTATATTTATTTTAATTAAAACTGGATTGTGATCTGCATTTATATCAGCTCCAGGTTATGTCTCTGTACACTGTTTTTTAAGCTGTTCTTGATCATGACAATGACAATTTGATTTATTTTTATGTCTCCTGTATAGTTTCCTTGAATGGTGTTCTAGACAGGTGTTACATATAACCAGCTGATTTTCTTCACAGAACTGTTTAAGTCTGTCTCTGGTATCTTTTCTTGTTTTCAATCAATATCGTCCTACTATTCTTTTTTTTCTTCCCTTTCCTATTTTTGCATTCATGTCTCCCATTACTTTCAATACATCTGTAGATTTTACTGGTTTAAGTGTGTTGTAACTCTTCACAGTATTCTTCTATTTCTTCTTCTCTGTGCTCTTTGGTTGGTGCATATGTTTGCAAAATTGAGATGTCAAATGGTTTTTCTCTCATTACTATCCAAGGGACAATACAACAGTAGTTACCCCATGGCTTTCACTGGTTTGTGCAGAAGAATCTCCGCTAGCCTTTGACTAAAATGTCTAACCCACAAGGTAGTGGGGATGATATCATAACATATGATAAATTGTTAAATTATTTAAACACCAAAGGAGGAAAATAATAGTCAAAACATTCTTTTCATTCTTTAAAATGTGTTATGTGTTTTTTAAATTAAGCTTAAAGTATGCACAATTCTTAGTCACCTTGTCTGGTACATCCTCATGCACAGCATGTCCACACTGTGGTAACAAGTTCATCTGGAATTTCCCTGAAAATGATTTACCATACTTCATATAACAGCCAGAAAAGAAGACAGCAAAGGAGAACTATCTTATAAATCATTTCAAAATGTACAACACTAATAAACATAATGTGAATTTTTCTTTTCAGTTAAATGTAGGCAAAAAGGCAATTACACACTGTGTAAGCAGGATTCATCAGTGATGCATGTAAAGTCCATTATATGAAATATAAAAATAACTGCTCACTATTAAGTGGGGTATTATTTTTTGTTAGAACAACAATACAATTCATTCATTCATCACCCTTCAACTCCATATTGAGCAAAGGTCTTCAAAGAGTTCACACCAGGCTTTTCTATCATGTGCCATGCATTTGAGGTCTGTCTCCAACCATGTATTTTTTGTATCTCTCTATAAGAGATTTCTCTATACAGGGAATTCCAGAACAAGGACATACATGTTATTGTTGATCAGAATCAACATCACTACACTCTGGGCAAACCAAAAAGTGCTCAGTCTCACTCAGCAAATGTAGAAGGGTATGAATGCTAACTGTTCCTGTAGTGAGTTAGTTGTATACACCAGTGGTTCTTAGTGTGGGCCATATGGCCCACAAGGGGGTCATGCCATATTACTAGGGGGCCACAGTAAGATGGTAAAGTACCTTTTTCCAGCTAACAGTGACTTTGAGGGGGGCCACAGAGGTAAATAAGGCTCAAAAAGGGGGATGAGCAAAGAAAGGTTGAGAACCCCTGGTATACACAATGGACGCAAGTTTTTTGTTTGATGCCAAATGCCAGCAATTTTAACCTTGTTGATTCATCGATTGCAGTGTCATTCTCTAACAGGCAATCATTAACTGTTTTAAGTATTTCTCCCTTATCGATATCAAATGTCCCCACTACAGGTGTTCTCAAAGCTCTTCTGTCAGTCTCATTGCCGAGCACCCTTGCGTGACGAGCACAGTAAATCCACACCAGTTCCTGAAGATTTGAGGCTTCTATCGATGTTTTCCATTCATGCCAGAGCCATTCAAATGAGACCTTCTGAAGCATGGACTGAGAGTCTGAAACAATAACTGCCCTGGTTAATGGAGTTTCAGACAGCAACCTCAAGACTGCAGTAGCTGCCTCTATCTCCATTCTTAAGCTGGAGGTTGTGTGGACGGGATAGAGACATGATAGTCGAGTCACAGTATAAGCGAGATAATTGGAGATAAAAAGTAAAGGCAAATGAGGGTCAACAGTTACTCCACTTATGGTCAATCAAGAGTTAGTTCCCTTATAGGCAGAACTCGAGAGATGTGGAGTAGGTTGGTCACGTGACATATTTACCAGAAGTTTCAACGAAATAGTTATAAAGGCATGAGACACAAGGTCTCTAGAGACTTTGTACGTAGTTCTTCAGAATGTTCACATTATGTAGAAGTGCAAGAGCGCACAAGTGAGTTTTCACCCTGCTTTTCATGTGCCGTGGAATATGAAGTATCAGATTTACAACTCACGTCACCAGACTAATAATTTAAGAATTCTTTCAGAGTGAGATGGTATTTTTCTGAAAACTGTTATTCAGTGTTATTTCACGGACAAGCAAATTTGACAACGTATGTACAATTCGCAACTTAATTGAAATGATATTTTTTGCACCAAGTGTGGTGATAGGCAGCTGATATTTTTTTAAGTGACATTTGTGCTGAGAAATCGATTTGAATAGCAGAAGTATCAAAGACTTGGACAAAGAACCATTCTCTAGCAGTCAGGCTAGTTTATATAACCAAGCAAGAAAAACAGATAAAGAGAGTTTAGAGAACAAGCGAAAATAAACATTAATTTAGAGTTAGAGATGAAGCAAGTTAAGGAAAATAGTGCAGGATGCAACGCTGACATGAGAAATAAATGGAATGAAATATTAGATTCTATGATCAGTGAGAAGGTTAAAGTATTTGAACTAACATTGTGTTGATGCTGATGAATGAAAAACGTCTCATGTTTTGATATTTTTCACTACAGACTGTAAATAAGTACATCAAAAATGAAATATGGAAAAACCTATCAGGTGTTGGCATCGCATCATTTTATTATTGTGGAAAAATCTTCTTTGCCGATACATTTTGATAGAAGAAGATGGCGTCCACCTCAAATTATAAACGTACCAGGTTCGATTCCCAGTAGACGGAATTTAATTTATGGAAATTTTTTTTTTCACAACCAGTGGTCCTAATGATGTCATACCCTGGTCTCCTAGGTAGTGAGATCTACCCTAGCCTAACCTTCTCGGATAAGGGCAAAAAAATAGGAGGTCTCGTGTGTAACTTGCTCATGTTAAAAATCCCTCGGCAGTGAAATCATAATGAGTAGGCTACACGGCTGCTGCCCTGGCAAAATTTAAAAAATTAGGAAACCTACCCACCACAAAAATACTTATAGAATGTATGATTCCTATATACACACATTGGGATTCTCGCCAGTGCTATGGAGTTTGTGCACTGTGCTTAGATCCTCCTTGTGTGATCTAAGGGAGGAGATTGGAGCACTGATGGAGTTGTCTGTGTGCAATGAACATAGTTCTTCAAACCAAACCAAACCAACCAAAGGTTAAACACCAACAAAGGATTAGTGATCGAACCTACATTATACTGATCATCGACAATATAACTGTTGCTTTGTGCTACCCAAGCGGTCACAGTTGTTGTCATGCAAGCTCCACTTTCTTCAGCGCTGACCCTGCCCTTAACTCTAGCCGAGAATCTCCATTCTGATTTCTCACCATGGAGTACAGACCTCTCAGTGTCCACAATGACATCATCATCTCTGGCATGATCATTTATCAGCTGATTAATTTCCAGCTCTGATTTCCCATTGCCCCATGCTCTGTACTCCCTGCCTAGACTGATAATGACTTGCTGGTAGTTTGTCCAGTTCTCACCTGACTTACTCCACTCTTCCCCTTTGAATATGTTTTCAACTGTGGTCACCTGCTTCTGCCTGTGCCATCCTTCTCTTTACTCTTGCTCCCTTGATGTCAGCTATGTTTCCATGCTGAGGTTGTCTTTTGTCTGTGTTTATCCACATACAGATTTTTGCCTGGGCCATCACATGTCTTAATCTAACAGACAGCTATCCAAGCATGTACCTCTTGTCACAATGGGTTTTCTTGAGTACAGCCCAAGACTATATATATCCCTTAATTTTGAATTTGTTCCAGCCATTCACACTGTGATATTGACAGCGTGAGTATTTCCAACCCATACTCAATTACTGACATCACTAGCTAATGATACAGGAGAAACAGTAGACCCAGCTCCAGGCGCACAGCGGCCATTATTTTTAGGGTTACCAGACCTCTCTTGCACTTCTGTATGATTAGCTCAATGTGGTATTTGTACAACAATCCATGATCAAACATTGCCGCAAGATATTTCAGCTTGTCTTGCCTTTCAATTTTCTGCCCACTGAGAGTTATGTCTGGAAGATCTGCTTTCACTATGGAGTTGTTCAAGGAGCACATCACACAGGCATTGTTGGGATTGACTTATGAGCCTGTTTCCTCACACCAGTTAGAAACAGCCTGTAGTGTCTCCTGTATGCTTGAGACCATTTCCTATCTGTCTGAGCCAGTCCTGAAAATGAGTATGTAATCTGCAAAAGTTAATTTTCATCCTGGCCTTGTTGGTTGAATGGCTACTTTTGTTGTATAGATATTAAACAGCACCCGTGATAGCAGAGAACCCTGGGGTAGCTCTGGGCAAATGTGCACTGTTTCTGACATCCATGTACCCAAGCAAAATGCAACTGATCTCTCCATTAAGACAGCTGCTATCCAACCTGTTTGCCAAGGGTTTACATCACATGCCATTGAACAGTTCATAAAAGTTGCAAGGTTCACACTGTTATAAGCATCCCAGAGTCAATAGCCACAGTCATCATTTCTCTTTTAGCCTGGAATACACATCATATGCAAATGTTCCAGTTTTACCCCATGTTACTTTCACTGATGAGCAGTATGTGGTCTTTACTAGGTTTAGGGAGTGGCCGTAGGTAACTATGTAGTCAGTCTTCTGGCATCTCAACATTCTGTATGCTGGTGTTGAAATCCCTCACTTCATTTATAATACCTGTGTCATCTAGCTCCTTTATGTGGTGGTACTGTACACCATCAGAACCTGGGGCAGAATTTATACTGGTTTTTAAAGTGTACACAGCATCTTCTTCAAATACGAGGTCGAAGTATATCTCGCCTCTTATGTCGTTTTCCAGAACATGGTCCTTAATTTCTTGATGGGCCAGCTTTATCACCTTTATCCGTCTGAGTAACATTCCGATTGAATAATGCATGTCCCTTTTCTTTATCGGTCTTCAGGCTTATTCCTGTCGAGCTCAGAATATTAGGAATGGGTTGGCTTGCACTTTTCCTATTAATCTGTGATGTAAAGACCAGAATTTCTGTACAGTTTTTCCTTGCCGACCTGTGTCACGAAGGCCTCCAACACTTTATCCTTGGTCTCCCTTGCCAAGCATTTTAATCTATTAATAGTTTTTTGCTTTTTCTGCTCCATCTCTTCAACCTCTACACCATTCATTGTCCTTCTCTTTCATGCTTTCTGCCATTCCTTTGTTGCTCTTTCCTTTTTTTATCCATGCATCTTCCACTATCTCATTCCACCAGGGTGATTATGTGAAAGGTGTTCTAGCTGTCTTTTGTCTGCCAGTTTGATGCAATATAGTGCTATATAGTCATGTGTACCTGTAGGATATTTGAAGGTCTGTTTAGGTTTCCTGTGTCTGGTGGTCCTCCCTTTTGCAATGAGGAAAATACAGGGTAGATGATCACTTTTCTGTACTCCTAAAACATCCTAACATGCAAAGGTGGTGGCAGCACTTGAAATTAATGCCAGATCTATGATGCCATCAGTCTCCTTTGGTTTAATTGCCAGTCTTGTTGGGCTCCATCGTTCAAGATGGTTAGGTTCGTGTTTATTAAAGCCTGGCTCAAGACCATACCCAGTTTATTGTCCGTGATGATATCCAACTCTTTAGACCTAGCACTGAAATCACCAGCAATTAAACACTTTATGTTAGGTTCATCAGACAATTCCATCAGGAAATCCCAATTATCCTATTCAGGAAGGTGATCTACAAAAGCATACAAATTGTAGACTGCCTTGTAATGCTATAAAGTGGTTTCCTCACTGTGTATCCCATCCATTGCTCTGTCTTTTCCTCACCTTTTGTTCCACTTGTTTCTGTCTGGTTCTTTCCATTAGCTTCACATTTTCATCTCGTCACATGATTTTTCTATTCTACTCAAGCACCCAGTTATGAGAGTCTCTAGCTTTTGGATGTCATTCTTTACTGTTCACCATGTTCTACAGTCATACAATTAACCTGTCTATCTGAGTTGATGATTCTTATTTTTCTGCTAGATTAGATTTCTTTTGATTTCCATACATTTCCCAATGCAATAAAGGCTCCTCTTGCCTTTTGTATTCTTATTTTTATATCACTATCTGTTCCTCCAAACTGGTCAATGTTGCTGCAAAGATATGAATCCTCACCCTCTAGGGATGTTTCTCCAAGTGCAATGTGGCTGTCAATTACTGAACTTATTTCTAGTTGTGAATATTGTCACTTTCATAGTCCAATCTACAGCCAGTAAGAAGAAAAATAGTGAGAAGAGGCATCCCTGATGCACTTCAGTTCATTTCTCAAAGGGTTCTGTAAGGTCTCCTTTATGAAGAATTGTGAATTTTATATCTTCCTATCTTTTCCTTATTAGGTTAATGAAATCCTAAGCACCTTATCAGTTTCTAGAATGATTCTCTGTCTAAATCATCAATGGTTTATCATATATAATAATAATAATAATAATAGCCCCTTCAGTCATAACTGACTATGGGAATGCGCCCCTGAGGTGACAGTCCTCAGCTGCTTATTTTCCTGGTTCTCCTTTCGACGTTTTCTCCCCTCCTCTGCTTGTTGTGTGTGCCTCTCTTCGCCCAATCTGAGGTGGCGCCGTAAATGGCATCGCCACTTAATGCGATCGGCAGCTTCATCCTCCCATGTTGCTGGATCCATGTCCAGTGCCCTCATATCTCTCTTGCACACATCTTTGAACCTCAGCTGTGGTCGCCCAACTGTTCTCTTGCCATCTGCTAATTGTCCGTAGAAGATATCTTTTGGGATGCGACCATCTTCCATGCGGCGAACATGGCCAAGCCAGCGAAGTCTGCGCTGTCTAAGCAGTGTATACATACTTTATCATATATACATCCAATGTTATGTGGTGAGTTCAATTTCAAGCTCTGTTCTATTGTTATGCTCATTGGCTAAATGGTCTGCAAAGCATCTGTTGTTTTAAAACCTATTTGTTCTTCTCTCAGTTGTCTATGGCCTTTTTTACTTTCTCCAGGATGATCCTGTTTCATATTTTTCCTGGCATTAGTAACACTAATTATTCCTCAGTAATTTGTGCATTTTTACAAATCTCCCTTTGTTTGCAACATATATCCTTCCTTCCACTCTACTGTTACTTCTTTTCTTTTCCTGGCTTTATTAAGTAGGATGTATAATATATCTGTAGAGGTCTTAGTGCCATATGGGCCAGCAACTTTTACACCTCTTACAAGCTTAACCCTTCCGTGCTGTGTTCCCAGATTAGCGAGAATACCCACAATGACTCGCTGCTGGATTCCCCGTATATCCGTAGTGGACAACACCCATGTGAACATTAGGGTCCAAACTAAAATTAATCATTCAATCACATTAAATTTGGTGTCAGCTGTATATGCGAGGAGAGTATGCCACGTGTGTCTTGTTGTTGAAGCTTCAGATATTGTTATTGATGCGAGGAGAGGATGCCGCATCTGTGGTGACTTTAGGAGTCATATATATATAGTAAGAGGATCTGACTAAGAGAATTCTGGTAGGAGGTGCATGCTGCAATAAAGGAGGCCAAGAGTGTCAACATTGCGTGATTGCGTTTGCAATAATGCCATCAGATGTCAGATGCCAGTATAAGTCATGTTATGATATACAGTGTATCACAAGATGCATCTGAAGCCATTATTTGGTGCCATCAGCTTGTTATTCGTATTTCAGCCATATATGATGTTACTGATGTCCAGGATTCTATATTGGTGGAATATATATGTAGGACTGTACGACAGACTTCTGTCGAGTTTACGAATGTGTGTCTCTAGTGAGACTGTGTTTTTGTTGATCATACCCCAGTTTGAGGATAACGAGCCAAGTTTAGATAACCTAGGACATATGTCAGATTTGGTCTGTGACAAAATGCAAAAAAAAAACATTTAGTGAGAAGTCTACTGAAGAGTCAATATTAATCTATGAGCAGAGTTGAAGTCCCTATGTATGTGCTCCATTCATGTTGTAGCCATTCATTCTGGACCTTCCAAAGCTTGGGGTAAGAGTCTGACATAAATAACTGCACTGGTTAATATAGTTTCAGGCAGCCACATCAGGACTGCAGTAGATGTCTCCATCGCCATTCTCAATGCATGGAGGCATATCTGGAGTCATTCTTTTATGACCACCAGCCATGCACAATGCTACAATATACATATGTGGAAGTGAATCTCTGTCTGTGAGGCTAATTAAACTCTCATTGACTCTTGAAATCATCCACACACTTTCAGGGATTCCCACTGTGCTAAAACTTGTTGAGAACCTAGCATTGCGCACTAAGCTCAGAGAAGTCACTTGAGCCCCAGATGTAATTCTCTGGCTTTGACCTGGTTGACTGCATGCTAGAGGATCTCACTATGGACAGAGCCGGATTAACGTAGTAGCAAAAGTAGCATATGCTACGGGCCAATAAATATGTACATAATTTTTTGGTCATCTTCTAATACGAGCGTTAAACCAATGATCTTGTGATTTATGCCATCTTTAGCGCCTTTTCATTTGGTGTCACAAAATTGTGAGAGAAAGAGCATAAGAGGGTGACTTAGTGTGACTCTTCATTATTTTTATCTTAACTGTTTGCGGACGGAAGCCATTTAAGTGGCCTTGAAAATTTGGTCACGTTTGGACGGAAGCCACTTTTTTGGCTCTAGGCGACTGCCCCTCTAATTTTGTTTCGTTCTTTGTGAAATGAATTTGCATTAACAATAAAAACTAGAATTTAGGAAACGGAAACTTCCTGTTTTAATTGAGGTATACGGCGTGCTCGCACTCTCTTTCGATCTTGATTAAAATTTCTTGATTTGTAAGGTTAGAAAACTCAAAAAATGAGCAGTAGACACAGAGATATTGGACGTAATTATGCTTCTGGAAGTGAAAAACGTAAAGCGAAGGAAGAAAAAGAAAGAAGAGATCAACTTGTGATATCAAAAACACGTAAGCTGACAGAATATTTTGATGTTCATGGTGGTGGTACTCTAACCGCTGAAGCTGGAAGTACAGGAACAACTAGTACTAGTGCAGGCTGTGCAGCAGAAAACATACAGCAAAACCCAGTATACACTGAGTCTGAATGTGAAAGAATAAGTGAAACGAAGAAGTACTCTAATGATATTGGTGACTGGCCGAACAATACAGATGACTGTGAGCGTGAATATTGGATATACAAGGGAAGTGAAAAATGTCAACATGTTGATAGTGCCTTCTCTTCATCCGTGCGATTGTATGACACTGAAAAGAAAACTCGATACCGTCAGAAGTCTTATTTTACACATATTCATAAACTTACAAACAAGCAACATGCATGAAAATGGTTATGCTATTCAGAAAGTAAAGGGCGCCTATTCTGTTTCCCATGCAAGCTTATGAGTTCAGAATGTTCATCAAAGTTTACTGTGGAAGAGTTTAATGACTGGGAAAATGCAAGCAATCTATTGCGTCGACATGAAGAAAGCTCCTCACATAGACAAGCTTTAATTTCACTGTTGATGCGTAAAAACAAAGGTGATTCCCAACTTGTGAAACAAATGGACATTCAAGAAAAGTATTGGCACAAACTTCTAGAGTGAATAATTGAAGTTGTGAAGTTTTTAGCAGAACGAGGCCTTTCATTTCGTGGCAGTGATGAAATTGTTGAGTACCCTTATAACGGGAATTACTTAGGGTTGTTAGAATTACTGGCCAAGTTTGACCCTTTTCTGGCAGAGCATACAAGTACTCATGCAAACAAAGGATTTGGACATACATCATATCTATCTAAAACAACGTGTGAGGAATTCATCAATCTGATTGGATCCAGCATACTGGATCACATTCTCTGTTAAGTGAAGAAATACAAGTATTATTCCGTTTCATTGGATTCTACTCCAGATATATCTAAAATGGACCAGCTGACTTTGACTCTGCGCTATGTTTTGCCATCTGTACCAGTTGAAAGATTTGTGACATTTTTGGATATGGAAAGTGAAAGTGCTGAACAGCTTACTAAAAGTCTACTTAATTTTTTAAAGACAAATGACATTGATATTAAAGACTGCCGTGGTCAAAGTTATGACAACGCCAGCAACATGAGTGGCAAGTTTATAGGATTACAAGCACGAATTAAAGAGATGAATAAGTTTGCGCTTTACATTCCGTGTTTTGCACATTAACTAAATTCGGTTGGAAAATGTGCTGCTGAAGGTTGTCAAGAAGCAGTCATTTTCTTTGGATTTGTTGAAAGCCTGTACACCTTCTTTTCTGCTTCTACCTACCGGTGGGGTCTCCTTTCTACTGCATTATGTACTGGCGGTACTCATAACAAGTCCCATTTGCCCTTTGTGAAAAGACTGTCAGATACCAGGTAGTCCGCTCGGGCAGATGCAACAAAAGCACTTTTAAACAGCTTTTCTGCAATAAAACAAGTCTTGGATGATATTTCAGATAACAATGATCAGAAGGCAGAGTTGTCGTCAACAGGCTCGTGGTCTACTTTCAACCATGATGAAGTTAGAAACAGGAATAATGATCATACTGTGGGATCAAGTATTACAGCGTTTTCAAATGACCACTTTGGGACCAAAAGATGCAGCAATAGAGAATGCGGTCAGCGACCCATAGCTTGACTGCTTGCATCAGGGTCAGCGAACCAGAGCTGACCAAGACCGTACTCCACCTCCATGTGGTGGTCCTGGAAACAGTCTGCAGCAGTGCAGTCTGGCTGAGCGAGTACGGATCGAAGAGGGAAGGCAAACCCAGTCCCAAAAAATGCCGTGCTGAAGTCGGATGTGTCGACCGAAAGGTGCAGATATCACAGCTTCGGCGTAAACAGACACAACGCAACCACCGTCCTTTTCAGGGCGAACGAGGAAGAAGAAGAAGAAGAAATGACCAGTGCTTCTTTGCAATCTTCTGACCAAGATTTGAATACAGCTTGTGCACTCTATGAATCCCTGCGGTGGTATATTCAAGCTATGCGGTCTACTTTTGCAGACATAGAGCAAAAGGCCAAGGATCTGACTGAGTTTGAACATTATCAAGAACAAACTCGAAGAAAACACAAACGAAATTGAGAGTATGGTGATTTCAGTGGTTCCAGCACACTTTATCTACTTGTTGAATCTCAAACGCCTTCTCAGCAGTTTAAAAGCCGAACATTTCTTGTCCTTATTGATAGCTTGCTCTCTGCCTTGTCAAAACGCCAGAAAGCTTATTAAATCATATCCGGAAGATCTGGAAGAAAGTCTTTGTGAAGAACTTGTGCAGTTTACAGAACTGTTGAAAACTGATCTTGCTTCTCATATTGGCACTACTCTAGACCTTGTAGAGTTACAGTTTTACCGTTTGATAATTGACAATTCTTTGGAGTCTTGTTTTCCAAATGTAGAAATCGCCTTACGCATCTATTTGTCACTAATGGTAACCAACTGCAGTGGAGAACGATCATTTTCAAAATGGAAACTTATTAAAAATGAACTAAGGAGCATCATGGGTCAAAAGAGATTGAACAATCTTACACTAATGAGCATTGAACATAAACTTCTGCGTGAAATTGATACATCCTATATCATCAACAAATTTGCTCATGCTAAATGTAGAAACATTAATATTTAAACAATAATGTTGACTGTGTTGTTACTTTTGATAATGATAATTACTATGCAAATTAAAAATGTATGTGTTCAAATATATTTGTGTTGTTTTATTGTTTTTTTTAATATAGGGCCCCTTTCTTAACATATGCTACAGGCCCCATACTAGCTTAATCCGGCCCTGACTATGGACCCAGTGATAGGCAAGGGGAACTGAGAAGCAGCTCTGTGCAGGACGTGACAATTCCTTGGGACAGCCCAGAACCAGAGCACAGAATTTTAGCTCTTCATAGTTGGAGAGCACCCTTGGATGGTGGGGAATGCACAGTATGCAAAGCGCTTCTTACTCCTAGCTTGGGATCACATGTGATGATCCTTTAAATGCAAGCCAAGCTGGAGAAACTGGAGCTCATGACTTCAACTCAGCACATTTTGGAATGGCAGAAAAGCCACAGTAAAAGCCTAGATCTACAGTGTAGATAATACCAAGGAGTCTTCAACTTGGCTGCAAAACTGCAAGAAACTCAGCAGCCCTAGTTAACTCTTAAAGGCCAGAACGACGCTGGGAGCGTACATCCGCAAAACCCCTAGAAGCCGAAATGACGTTGGTAACGTCACTTTTGAGTTCCGTGAAATCTGTTCCGTATTTTCGTAATTTGGTATTTTAACATAACGGAAGTTACTCTTTTTTTTATTCAGAAGAGCGCTATCTTTGAGTTGTGATTCGGAAACACGCTTGTTCTAGCTAATTTCACTGTGAAAAAACGGTAAATCTGTCAGCTTTCGATCGGCGATTATTGTTGTTTATACAGACAATGTCTAGCGAACCAACCACATCATGTTTATCAAAACGTAGGTCTTTTTTATCTGCAGAAAAAGCTAGGGAACTGTGTATCTTTGACGAGTTTAGTGAGAATGATGATTTCGAAAGTGAAAATGATGATTTCGAATTTGAACTTAACGAAGAAGCTAGTTCTAACGAGGAGGGGGCGTGGTCACAGCCAGGCCCTAGTGCTACAAAACGACAAAAAGTTTTGACCAAATCATCGACAAAAATGGGGGAAAAGCATTAGTACCAAGGAGCAACAAGGGGCAATTAGTAATGAATGGATTTCAGTACCAAACATCAGTATTACAGAGACCCAAAACGCATTCAGATTTCTTCCCAAATATGGTCGCAAACTAGGAGTACACGATGACTTAGGTCTTAGTGAGGCATCAACTCCTTTTGACTGCTATAGGACATTGTTTACTGATGACATTGCAAATTCAATAGTACATTCTGTAAATGAGTATGCAAAACTTAAAGTTCTTAAAAATAATCCATCCCTAAAAAGATCGAGATTTTCCAGCTGGACAGCACTATCAAACTATGAGTTGTTAAAATTTATGGCTACAATAAATGCTATGGGCATTGATCCCAGACCTTCTATTAGAGACAGAGACTATTATTCATAAGAAACTGATTGCCTTTATGCTCCATTTTATCACAAAAACTTTGAAAGAGATAGATTTTTGTCTATCTATCAAACAATATTGCATGTGGGACAGCCTGATGCTGAGGAAAAAAAGTAAAGTGGAGCCATTCATCAACTCTTTGATTGAAAATTTCAATAATGCCTTTACTCCCTTTGAAAATGTTTCGGTTGATGAAATGATTGTAGGATTTAAAGGGAGATAGAAATACAAGCAATTTAATGCAACTAAGCCTAGTAAGTATCATATAAAGAGTTTTGTTTTGTTGACAGTACCACTGGGTATGTTTTATCCCTGCTTACGTATTATGGAGCGAATACCTCATACGATCCAAGCACAGACACCAATAGTGGGATGGCAATAAAAGTCTTTGGAACTCTATTACAGCAAATTGGAACTGGTTATCATATATTTGCAGACAGGTTCTACACCACCAGGGCACTCATTGACTATTTGCTTCAGCAAAAGCAATACTATACTGGCACCCTCCAGTCAAACCGAATTGGCTTTCCATTAGAAATAAAAGCACTTTCCATACCACACATGGAACGGAAATGCTGGTAAACTAAAGATTCATCTTTGCTTTGTATTGGATGGAGGGATAAGAAAGCAAAAAAGCCAGCAATCATTGTTTCCACCAAAACAAATACAGGAATGACTACCATGACAAAACCAAAGCCAATAACAGTCCATGACTATAATCAGAGCATGAATGGATGTGACCGTCCTGATCCAATGCTTGGGTATTATGGCATTCACAAATGACGCAGCAACAAGTGGTGGAAAAAAATATTCTACTGGATAATGGAAATTACTTGTACCAATGCTTTCATCCTCTATAGGCTCACAGGCAGTAGAAAAATGACATTAAAACAGTTCAAAATATCTCTGATTGATGCTTTGCTTCAGTGGGCCGCAGATCTAATGCCCGAGCCACAAGGCAACCCCGGGAAGACCAAGGACAGCCAACCAAATTCAGAGGCTTGAAGGAGCTAAGCATATGATAGCTTACACAGAAAAAGACAGAAGATGAAGAGTCTGCAGCAAACCAGATTCTCCAAAAAGAACAAATTTTATTTGCGAGGGTTGCGATGATTATCCTCACCTCCACCCAAAATACTGCTTCAAGATATGGCATACGCAAGCCACCATTGACTAAAATGTAAATATCCTTTCAGATAAAATTGTGTACATATTGTTTATGCATAATAATGTAAGTACAATACAATATATGATTTACTTTGAATATGACCTTTTTGTTTCCAAATTTTAATAATGATAGTACGGTCCGCTGGAGAGTCTCTTAAACATTAACAAAACATCACAGAAAGCTGAAACTTGTAATTAATATTCATATATGGATTAGTGTTATTTAAAAAAAAACCATGGAGCACTTTGGATAATATTTCAGTCTTTATGCATGGGTTGGTGGGTACATTTTTCATTCACTAAAATGAATTTTTTTTTTAAATTGTTTACATTATTACTGATAATTGAATATAATATGAAGAATAGCACTTACAAGCCCCAATATTATAATTCTAAATATATTTATCTTTACTGTGAAACATAATTTGTGTGTCTTTTGTTGTGTAATATCAACACAATATATGATTTAATTTAAAAGTTCACGCGGCCTTGAATATCTTCTTTTTTATTTTAATGCTGGATGGTCTGTAAAACATTAACAAAATATCACAGGAAGCTGACACTTGTAATAATATTCATATATGGATTAGTGTTATTCTAAAAGATGCTGGAGCACTCTGGATAATGTTTCAGTTTTTATGCATGGGTTGGTGAGTACATTTTTCATTCACTAAAATGAGTTTTTATTAAAAAAGTAGTCTATAAAATATGTAGAATATCACTAACATCCTTCATATTCTAATTCTACATTCATTTATCTTTACTGTGATGTATAATATGTGTGTCTTTGTTGTATAAAAACAATACAATATATGATTTAATTTAAAAGCTTCACGCGGCCTATAATGTCCTTTTTCTTTCCAAATGTCTATAATGTTTTTATGTTCGCTGGATGGTCTGTAAAACATTAACAAAATATCACAGGAAGCTGACACTTGTAAATAATATTCATGTATGGATTAGTGATATTTTAAAAGACCCTAGAGCACTCTGGATAATATTTCAGTCCATTGCATGGGTTGGTAAATACATTTTTGATAGACTAAAATTAGTTTTTTCTTGAAAGTGGTCTATATCATTACTCATAACTGATTACTATATGTAGAATATCACTAAAAGTCCTTCATATACTAACTCTACATTCATTTATCTTTACTGTGATGTATAATATGTGTGTCTTTGTTGCATAATAACAATACAATGTATGATTTAATTTAAAAGCTTCATGCGGCCTCGAATGTCCTTTTTCTTTCCAAATGTCTATAATGTTTTTATGTTCGCTGGATGGTCTGTAAAACATTAACAAAATATCACAGGAAGCTGACACTTGTAAATAATATTCATGTATGGATTAGTGATATTTTAAAAGACCCTAGAGCACTCTGGATAATATGTCAGTCTATTGCATGGGTTGGTAAATACATTTTTAATAGACTGAAATTATTTTTTTCTTGAAAGTGGTCTATATTATTACTCATCACTGATTACTATATGTAGAATATCACTAAAAGTCCTTCATATACTAACTCTACATTCATTTATCTTTACTGTGATGTATAATATGTGTGTCTTTGTTGTATAATAACAATACAATGTATGATTTAATTTAAAAGCTTCACGAGGCCTCTAATGTCTTTTTTCTTTCCAAATGTCTATAATGTTTATATGGTTCGCTGGATGGTCTGTAAAACATTAACAAAATATCACAGGAAGCTGACACTTGTAAATAATATTCATATATGGATTAGTGATATTTTAAAAGATGCTGGAGCTCTCTGGATAATATTTCAGTGTTTATGCATGGGTTGGTGAGTACATTTTTCATTCACTAAAATGAGTCTTTTCTTGAAAGTGGTCTATATTGTGACTCATAACTGAATACTATATGTAGAATATCACTAAAAATCCTTCATATTCTAATTCTACATTCATTTATCTTTACTGTGATGTATAATATGTGTGTCTTTGTTGTGTAATAACCCAGAAACTTTAGAATTTATAAAGGTACTGCTTTAAGGTACAAAAATAATGCTGGCAAAACTGATGAAAAAATTCCGGCCTGCAAGAGTTAAACAACAACAACAGCAACAACAATCCTGATTCTCATGCTGGAGATGTTGTAATGTAAAGCTAGATCTTCTGCTTTTACATTTCTTTGTTTATTTCTTCAGTTATATATGATAATCTATTATTAGTATGTTTGACCTGCATACTTCTAAAACAACTGTTTTCATGCAAATCTTGATCTCCAGAAATGGCATTCAGTTTTAATGCATTATCATATCATGAAAGCATCTACTTTTCTGAATGAATACATAGAACAGGCTAATTAAAAACAAACCTTGCATTTGCCCAATTATCAAATCTTTGTCCAGTCTATCGGGACCTGAAAACACAACAATACACTTACATTTAAGAATATCTTTTGAGCTTCCCAAAGCTATTCACTCTCTAATTCAATATGTAAAATGACTTTTCAATGCTGCACATCTCATGTTAGCTGAAAGTTTTGTTTAAATAAATTTACAGGTAAATAAAATGTTAACATTTAATGTTATCTACTTGCTTGGTCGTTACCCATATGTTGCATGCATTTAATTAGCTTCATGTTAAATAACAGATAACTAAACAAGACAAGTAAAGACATTGATACATATTTTACAAAATCATATGTACCACAATATTTTCACATCTCTAATAACATGAATGTGAATAAAACTTGAATTACTGCTAACAAAACAGTACATTATCAGTTTGTCCATACATACCTGCTAAAATAAGCATCTTCGGGGCATTACATGATAGAAACTTTTGTGACAGACCTTCAAACCACCCTGTGAAATGCATTACATACATTTATAACAAAAGAAAGGGAATTGCAGGCTACTGTAAGAAAGAAAGATACTGAAGGAAGATGCCAAACAGAGAAAAGAAACAAGATGTAACCAGAACAACTGAGATTCAACCCAGGTCTATCCAAGTGATGCCATCACCTTGCTGCGAAATATGATCCTGTTAAAACAAATGACCAGCTCAGCAAGAACTAGCAACTATACCACTTACATCCATTACAATCCAGACACTAATATTCCACTGATCATCCAACATCTGAATTTTTTTTTCTACAGCATTTCATCTGTTCTGTATAGAATTACATTTCTCTTAAATATCCTTGTATTCTTTTAAGCAATCATATATCTAACATCATATTATTTTAAAAACATTTTCTTTGATTTTTTTAATCAGATATCAACTTTCACATCTTTGGAACATGATTAGTGTTGCAGCCTGCACCTGTCTTTTCATACTGCCATTAGTGAGTTTGTAGTTCTTCTATTTTTCATCTGATAAACTGTATTATTATATAGGCTCTTTCATGTCTACAATATTTTGGGATGTAGTAAGAGCCAGCTATTTCATTTCATCATGATACGATCGGCAAAATTCTTTGATTGATTTATCACTTCCTCTTTTCTATTGACACTTACCTCCTTTCGAGTGTCAGTGACACATGGAAACTTGGGAAAATCCAATGGAATTACGTATCGCCTGATATTTCCTTATATGGCCCAATGACGCCTAAATCTAACACACATATCTGAATTATCTAGGTGATGATCGCTTGGAATCAGATCATATTTTAAGAACTACAACCACATGCTTGGTAGGGTACAGTGTTACTATTCTTTGCTCCCCTTTCGGGCCCCGGTAACACACGGGTGTGTATATGATATAATACATTATAATACATTTCCTTCTGTCCACCACATAAACAAAAGGTGCCCAGTGAATAAAGAAAGGGGGAAAGGGAATGGGCGAACTCTTGTGCCCAGCATTAGAAGCCAAGCTCTGAAAAGGGCTGATAGCTTCATCTGTTAGTGAATACCAGTCCTGACAAGGACTCTAGCTACGCCAATTATATCTCTGGCGAAGTCACACTGTGTGTACATCCACTAAAACAGGGTGGAACGTGAACAGTGGACCACCACTGCTTCCTAGCCTCTGCATTGTGACTTTGAGGACCAGGAGTCATAATCTGCTCAGCCAGTGTGAAACAGTGGATCATCACTGCTACCTGTCCTCAGCATTGTGACTACGAGGACCAGGTGTCTTATCCATGTGATAACCAGTAAGTCCACCTAAGAGTGGACATACCACCAAATTTAGAAAATTGTTTGTGATGACACAGACTATTTACAGACACTAACGTTTTTTTTACTGAAATCCCACTGTGCAATTTTTGTTGTAAATTATACCTGATCCTATTTATTTCTTAATTATATTTTATTAATCACTAAAATTCCTTAATTTTATACCTGAAGTTACTGAATTTATTTTCAATATTTTAAAGTACTCTTAAAGTGGTAGGGATTAATTTTGAGCTACATTCACATTCCCCAGGAACACAGGAGGTCCAGTGAGAAGGTGACTTACCTGCCAGTTCTCTTCTTCTGTGCATCTTAACTGTGAGGTTGACTACCTGACTTTATCTTGCGCTACCCTTACCACGAGTTCACTATTTCTGGAAACTACTATACTATCTCAATGAATTCAACATCTATCTCGCCCCAATGTTATCATTAAATATCTCTCCTCTTTCATTTTGTGTGTGACTATTATCAGTCAAAACATCTGGTGATTACTGGTGATAAGTTACTGAAAGAAACTGTAGCAGTCCTGATCAGCTGTCCTACTATATTTTATTCATTCATATCCCATTAGCATAAATACTCAATCTTTTTCTTTCCTTATTTCTCAATCATTTCATCTCTGTCACTAATAATACAGCCCTACAAAAAAAAATTTTTTTTGGTGCCAAACATTTTACTCTTGATTGTACATAAATGAGGCCTGCTCAATCCAAATATCACATTTTACTTGTCTGTAGCAGCTCTAGTTTTTGAGAGACAGACATATTTGTATTTCATTAATACAGGGTGACCCAAAAAACTGCGCATTTTTGCGCGTCGGGCCCGTAGGGTCCCCTTTACAAAAAAAAATTGCTGTCTTGTTTTACTGCTCAGTTTCAGTTTTCCAAGAATCGTCCCAGAATTGCCTTTTTTAGATTTTAAGCCACTGCATGCATGTTAGTATGCTACTTATTTTATTACACTTCTAACAGAGAATGGCATCATCTTCAAGAAGAGCATGTTTTCTTTCACCACATTTATTTTGTTACATTTGTGGAGAGTACACTTTCAAAGAAGAACATAGGAAGCATATTACTGTTTTTGTGAAAAAGGCATACTTTGCTTACTTTAAAGTAAAACTAGGTGACCAGGACAAGTCTTGGGCTCCTCATATTGTTTGCAAAACATGTGTTGAACACCTGCGACAGTGGACTTGTGGGAAAAGAAAATGTTTAAAATTTGGAATTCCAATGGTTTGGAGAGAGCCCAAGAATCACTATGATGACTGTTATTTCTGTGTTGTGAATATTAAGGGAATTAATGGAAAAAATCACAAAAAGTGGAAATATCCAGATTTAGATTCTGCTAGGCGACCTGTTCCACACGGAGATGACATACCAATTCCAACTTTCAGTCAGATTTCGGATTCCCTGCTAGAAGATGAGACAGCAGTGGCATGTGGAACGACAAGTGACAGTGATAGTGATTTCGAAGATGATTTTTCAGATGCTCAATGCTTCGACCAGCTTGAACTAAATGATCTAATCCGGGATCTATATCTCTCCAAGGAATCTTCAGAACTTTTGGCTTCAAGATTGAAAGAAAAAAAATTACTGACTGCTGAAACAAAGGTTACATTTTATCGCAGCAGAGAGCAAGGTTTTATTCCATTCTTTTGTAAAGAAAACAACCTTGTGTTTTGTACTAATGTAGGAGGTCTTGTTAACAAAATGGGTGTAAGTTATACACCAGATGAGTGGCACTTTTCATTGACAGCTCTAAAAGAAGTTTGAAGGGTGTTCTCTTACACAATGGTAACAAATATGGCTCAATTCCAATTGCTCATTCTACTACAATGAAGGAGGAGTATGCTACAATAAGCACAGTTCTGGAAAAATTGAAGTATTTAGAACATAACTGGATGGTTTGTGTAGATCTTAAAATGATGAACTTCTTGCTTGGCCAGCAAATGGGATTCACCAAATATCCATGCTTTATATGTTTGTGGGATAGCAGGGCAAAAGATATGCACTGGACAAAGAAACAGTGGCCGTTGAGGGATGAATTTAAAGTTGGAGAAAAAAATGTTGTCAATAAGCCTCTCATTGATCGAAAAAGAGTTCTACTGCCACCATTACATATAAAGCTTGGCTTGATGAAGCAATTTGTTAAGGCACTGAACAAAGATGGTACCTGTTTTAATTACTTATGCAGAAAGTTTCCAGAATTGAGCATAGACAAACTTAAAGCTGGAATTTTTGATGGACCTCAAATTAGAAAGTTAATAAACGATCCAAATTTTATTGATTCCATGAACAAAACAGAGTCCACAGCCTGGTCATCATTTGTTTTAGTTGTGCAAAACTTTCTGGGTAACTTTAAAGCAGACAATTATTCTGAATTAGTTGGAAACATGCTGTCGAGTTTTTGTGAACTTGGATGCAACATGAGCATAAAATTGCACTACCTCCATAACCATTTACATCCGGAGAATCTTGTCGACTTTAGTGAGGAGCAAGGTGAAAGATTTCACCAAGATATAAAAACAATGGAAGAGAGATACCAGGGACTTTGGGATGCCCACATGATGGCAGATTACTGTTGGACCCTTAAGCGTGACTGTCCGGGCATATCACATTCCAGGAAGTCCTCGAAAAGATCCTTTTTGCGTGTTGACTAAACAAGTGCTAGTGATAAAGTTTTATTACAATTTTTGGTAATATATGCACAGTAATTACATATAATATGAATGCAGACTAAAGTCAAAATGCCACTGATAGCACCTAACTCTAGGATTGTACATAACAATTGCCCTACTAATATGGTCATTCTTAGTTATCTCAAAAACTAGAGCTGATAGAAAAAATCTGATTACATTTTTGGAATCAGCAACCCAAAATTACCCAAGAACAGCTATAAAATTTAAGGCACCAAAATGTGTGTATACCAGTGTAATCATTCTTTAATCTTATCTTGAAAAAAATTCAAATAGATACAGGAAATGCCAGGGCTGAACATCGGTGGAAGACCAAAAAAACAACCTTAGATATGCAGATGATACAGTTTTGTTAGCTGAAAGTGAACATGACTCAAAAGAACTAGTGTAGCAAGTAAAAAGAATAAGTCATGAATATGCATTGGACATTAACACTGGTCTGGTTTGGTTTAATTTTTAAGGACCATCTTCATTGCATACGGACAACTCCATCAGTGCTCTCATTAACACTGAGAAAAAGAAAACTATGATAATTAGCAAAGCAGACATTAACAATGAGCATAAATGGGAAAATCCTGAAACAAGTCATGAGTTCCTCATATCTTGGTCATATAATAACAGAAGATGGCACATGTGAAACAGAAATCAAGAAGAGAATATGAATGGCCAAAGCTACATTCAACAACATGAGACAAATACTGACATTTAAACAATTAACTCACAAATTAAAACTGAGAATCCTCACTGTTATATATAGCCTTTATTTCTGTATGGTGTAGAAACATGGACAATGAACAAGCAATTGGAAGAAAGAATTGAGGCTCTCGAGATGTGGATATATAGACGAATGGGGTGCATCTCATGGAAAGCAAAGAAAACCAACAAAGAGGTCCTAGAAAACCTAGGAATGAAAAGAGAATTTATGAAGCAGTTCAAAATTATACCACTAAAATATTTTGGCCATATAGAAAGACATAACACCTTGCTGAAGACCATAATGCAAGGTACAGTTGAAGGCAAATGTGCAAGGGGAAGATAGCGCTGCAAATGGGAAGATAACATCAAGAGGTGACTGGAAAGAGTCTATCAAAATGCACCATTAAGGCAAGAGACAGAAGATGTTGGAGATCCATTGCAGCCAACTTTCGTTGCGAAAATGGCAGCTGATGATGATGAGTCTCATCTTTTTTTTTTTTTCTGTTGTTTTTCTCCAAATTTTTTCTCCATTTTCATTTATTTCTCTTTTCTCTCTGTCACGTTCTATTTATTGATTTTACTTTTGTTTTCATTGCTCTTATCTTCCTTGTGGAAACATTTTGGGAGTAAACCATGAGGATAAATCTGGAGTCGGAGTCCCTAAAGCATCTAATGGTGATTCATCATTATTCCGGCAACTCCTGCAACGTCACTGGTACCAAACTGCATTGGATTCTGCCATTTCTTTAGGCCTACCAGCTACATGGAGAGGGGAACATGCTGCATGGGCAATGGCTTGATCTCCATTAACTATGCCCAAACTTGCGTCCTGAAGAGGACATTCCAGCTACACCCTATGGTGTCAGCACAACGTGGAAAATAGCAGTTAACGGTTATAAGCATCTTGCCCAACTGGCATAGGGCATGGCACTAAGGACTACTTCCGATAGAGGAAGAGGTTCTAGGATGTCACTGGACAGCTAAAGTCCTGCTGTCACTGACTGGTCTTCAAAGCATGTATACACTTACGACAGTGCAGACTATGCTGGCTTTATAATGTCTGCTGCATGGAAAATGTTCACACCCCCAAAGATATTCTCTATGGATAACTGGCAGATGGCAAAAGAAAAGCCATGCAACCACAGCTTAGGTTCAAAGACGTGTGCAAGAGAGACATGAAGGCACTGGACATTGATCCAGCAACCTGGGAGGATGAAGCTGCCGATCTCACCAAGTGGCAATGCTCCCTATGGAGACTGGGTGAAAAAAAGCTCTTACAACAAGCAGAAGAGAAAAGAACACGACAAAAGGAACACCAGGCAAAAAAAGAACCTCAGGGGTGCATTTCCATTGTCAGTTATGACTGAAGGAGGTTTCTACTATCTCTCTTACAAACAATTATGACCATATATTATAAATCAACAAATACATGCAGCGAACTACAACTCTCGGAAAGCATAACCTCATTAACATTTTACTGATATCTTATGTAATCAGATTCTCATATACTCTATAAGCACTTATCCTTAGCTCATAGAAAAATCCTCAACTCTCTGCTACTAATGGCACATCTATGCATGTGGTATTCCCACATAGTGCAATGTAGAAGTGATCTGACTGCTGATATGTGTTAATGTAAATGCTATCACACGATATGTGTTAGTGTAAATGCTATCACTGCAAGTATGAACATTTTTTACCTGTCCAGAATTTCTCTGTTTTTGCCAAGTCAATCCTCCAAGTGTATTTTTCACCCTGCATAATAGAAAAGACGAATGTTTCATTCTATTACCAGTGAACGAATGATCACTTCTAACATGTAACAAACCAAGATCAGCCAGAATAGTAATAGACAGTGAATGTCATATCAATAGCAAAGAATAAAGGAGACAATGTGGAATGTAATATCAATAGAGACATTTAATTTTAAAGTCATACTGGGAAAATATAAAAATTACAGAACAACAAATAGAAACAACATTAGAACCAAAAAAAAAACTAAGCACAATTTGGATTCAGAAACTGAAGATGATGAATTGTTGCACTCTTGCTTAATGGAAAACAAAATAATTTCTACAAGAATGTTGCCTTTATTAACCAGAATCGATAATTTCTGGATTGTGTGTATGGAGATGGATGGTGACAATAGGATTCCTGTTGCACTAAAGTGCTTGTAGCACTAAATTTATAAATAATGCAATCAGGAGTAATGCTGTTTGCAGATTTTCAGACCTAGTTGTTGTATTCAATATCTACAATTAAACCCATCTACACTGCACACAAGCTTCCAGTTTAAAACAACATCATTTCCCTGAAATGTTATAAGTTTGGCATAACAAGAACAAAAAGGCTTTGCCATGCTACACAAAACATTATTTAGTCACCAGGTTTCAAATTTATAATGAGTGTTTTTAAATGTTTTGTGTGACAGTTCTGTGACTGGGGCTGTAATAATTGTATATGTGTGATGTGGAACGGAAATATTGATACGGTAATCTGACAGCCTTTGCTTTCCCATTTAGTGTCTACCATTTGCTAAGCCAAACCACGCAATTTTTTGACTGCATTACTCATATCTAATCCACGCCCTTTTTGTCTTGATATGTAAACAAACAGACATTTACCAACTTCCGTGACCTGCCAGCATAACAGGCAGCAGCCCTGATTTGTTTACATAGTTTCTCACGTGAGTTGATCTGCCAATCACCGGACAGATCGCACGCGGGATAAACACGTAACTCTTTGATCTTCAGATACAGGGGAACTCTGATGCTGGTTTTGCATTTGATCTCGAGAACGCGAGCGATTTCGAAAGAAACTCTGTTAGCAGGACGACGTCTTTTGATGTCGGGCAAAGCAGCGATTGACGAGAAAAACGGTGGCCGCCAGAGAACTTTTTATCTAGTCCACAGGTTCTCAATCCTATGGTTCGCACGTCAATGCAAAATTAACACCATTAGGGATCTGAGAGCAAATGAATGGATATAAGCAGTGGTCTTTTAAATTCAGTTATCAGAAGTCGCTCAGAAATTCTTGGATAATCTAAACACGCCAGACTAGAACCATTCTTCGCTAAATGTGTTAAATTGTCCCGTGGGGATTTAATTTTCTGATTTGTGGTAATTACCATTTTATTCACTATAATTCCCTAGCGTTTAAAACTAGTGAAATAACCTAACGCATAGATATTTCTTGGCAGTCGTTCAGAGTAATGTAATTTCAAACACCCCATTTTTCTTACACAAGAAGATATGGCTTAGCTGACTGAGATTATTAAGCGTGATGGATGAGTGACCGAATAGAATTCGCATTATATTTCATTGTGTGAAATTAAATAAGTGACTAGAGTTAATGTTATGTGACTAAACAATAGATGCCGACAAATAGCTAGTAGTGACAGGCGATTTTTGTTAAAGTGCGCGTATGGATAAAGTAAATAATAACTGACTTTGTGCGTTGTGCATTTTCTCGCATGCAATAATGGGGGAGGGCGCATACCCTTTTTCCTGACATGCCATAGCGGAAAACATACGGGTGGATAGGATAGTAGCAGTTTTTTAAATGTTCTTTTCTTCCTAATCTAGTACCTGATCAAAACCAGCGGCCAGCGGTTTAACATTACCAGTACCATTATTATTATTTTGGGTCTTCGATTTTTGGACTAGTTCGGTCCTCTTTCTTCATTCAGTGATGGATTAATGGTGTCTTCTTCGTGGCTACCAGTCCCAAGTTCCTTCATGAACCGGTTGGGCCCAAGAGACCAATAAACATTAAGATAAAATCGTAACTGGACTGTACATTACCCAGAATTATTTATCAAATTTTTCCAGCCCACTGGGCATACAAAAGAACATATATTCCTGACGTTTGACAGCCGTAGAAACGGAGTGATCCAGAAAACTACGCTGTTTCAAAATCGGCACTCACCATCAGAGCCAGCCGATAGGATTTACCATCACCATCAGTTTTACATATTGTAACATTTGTCTTAGCAACCAGATGCTTAACAATACAGGAATTACTTTTCTCCTTTTGCAACTGTGAACGTCCCGAGCACGTCTTGCTTCAGTAACTATTTGCGGTGACACATGATTCATCCAGGAAAAATTAAACCACCAAATTTGGCGTCCACCTTGTAATTATTACTAGATATATAGGCTGGACTGGAGCCATATTTGGGCAACCCACCTGACAGTATAGGTTCAGACTATTGTAATTTTTCAAGGGATACCAACACCACTATTAGGTAAGCAAGAGTGTTTGTGGCCACATGTGACAGAGTGAGAGACAGAGAGAGTGAATATTTTCCTTTGTTACAATCATTGTACTAACTTATTTTTTTTATTTCGCTAAAACTGAGTACTTTACTGAGTAGTAATTTAGTGGGGAACTTGTTCTTCATAGTCTATTCTGTAACGTAGTGCTTGTCTTTGACCTTTGGGTTATTAACTTCTTTTGGGATCCTTTCTCAACAAGGGGAGGGCACTTATTCAGTTATTCTTGTAGTGAAATTGACAGAGATACAACGGTAAAATACTCAAAAGATATTATTTAAGGATAAAAACATAATGCGTAGGCTGCTGATGTACATGATCGCCTAGACCGCGGGTCATCACCCTCCATAAAATTGACTTGCTAGACAGGAGGGGAACGGCGGATCAAAAGAAAAAAAATATGACTGGAAAGGCTAAGGAGACGCAATGGGGGGGGGGATGGAGGAAAGTAAAAATTCACGTCCCCCACATTGACACGAGGTACGGAA
This sequence comes from Oreohelix idahoensis, assembly GCA_024509875.1. Taxonomy (NCBI): domain Eukaryota; kingdom Metazoa; phylum Mollusca; class Gastropoda; order Stylommatophora; family Oreohelicidae; genus Oreohelix; species Oreohelix idahoensis. The sequence continues at coordinate 666,521 of JAMPIV010002656.1, read as the reverse complement.
TTGGACGTTTTGCGATACCAAGCCTTGATTTGAATTCAGCGGCTAAAACGCAGATGTTAGGAATATTACAAAAATTTAAAAAGTAATTTTTCTTAATATTAATGTTAGGAATATAAAAATTAGCTGGCCGGATGGCCTATTCTGAGCAATGAAATAATATGATCTTAATTTTACAAACGGATAGATAATATTGAAGATAATGACAAAAGACAGTGTAGTTTACATCATCGACAGACTGCCTTGAATAAAAAGTGTCGTTACTTGCACACAAAACACGACCTTGGGGACGCAGGTGTTCAAAGTTACTTATTATGGAGGAGAGGGTTTTTGAGCGGTAGCTGTGTCTAAATATAACTTTTTACGACAAAATTTTAAGGGGAGAGAAAGGTTGCTTCAAAAATCAAGCACATTTTTTTTAGAAACACAAGTAGAGACGGACAGACTAACAGATAACCATCCATACTTGACTGAAGCATGACTGAAATGACTTTAGTGTAGAAATTTGAAATTTAAAGTACAACTAGGCAGTGATTGGCCACAGACAATCATATCATTAGCGCTCAGACGCGAAAGTGGGGTCATTCTTCAATAATTGTTCAGTGTTAGACACAGATTTTAAAGTGTGGTGTTTTCCCATATGAAAGACAGTGAATAAATTTAGGGACGCCATACTATAGCCAGCAGCTCAGCTGAGTTTTGCTAGCCATTCTGTGTTATGTATTCATAATCTGGTAAGATTGAAATTATTTCTTTATATATTTTGAATATTGTTTCATGTTCGAGTGATTTGATACTGCCATATCAAAATCTAGCCTTACAAACAAGTAGGGAGTTGCTCTAGACCCCCCGCCCAAGTCAGGGTCTAGGGACCAACAAGGTACATAAACTACAGCAAGGATTATGCAAGATATATCAAGCGTTGAAACAGATTACCTATCTTCTTTTAGGGCCGACAACTAATAAATATTTTTCAGAATCTATAGTCTGGGAGGATCTATCTGATGTAAACCCACCATGGTAACTGTGCTGTTTGGTCAGAGAGATCTGACCTGTCTGTATGATGTGGTTGTTGTGTCAGTGTGGTGTCCAGACGTGGGTATAGAATAGATTTTGACACATAGCCCATACTTTGATTGCAGAGCTGTGAGTTTCTATCGACAACAAAGCAGAGTCTATTCGGTGGGTGACTGTACTCGAGTGTATCTGTGCAGTTCTTGTGACAGAGACCACCATTATTGCCCGCCAGCACGGAGAGGTGGGACCGCAAGTTTTCAGCACCAGAGCTACAAAAAGATGAGTGAGCCTCTGGTCTGCTGGACATTCACCAACTATTGGTAGTGACTAATATCCCCGTAAAAATTCCCACCATTTTCTGGACATTGTGTAGTCAATATAGACAGGTGTGATGAGGCCACCCCAACAGCACAAACAGTAAATATCCTCCCAAAGAGATGACTACTCGAACTTTTTTTAATAAAACTAACTAGTCTAGTACTTAAATAGGTACGCTCTTGCATTTATTATGTAACATTCCATGCATTTTTTTTCATAAATTTTCAATCCTTCTTTTAAAACAAGTTCTGGTCACATAAAACTTGATCCAGAACCAATAAATGTAATATAATTATATCAAAAACTTTATACACGTGAGTTAGTTCAGTGTATTTTAACACTTGTTAATCTTATTAGTCTTCTTAAATGTCTGTGGGTGTATTTATAACTAACACACCACATTACACATCATTACCCTAGACACTTTACGTAGCCACATTCATTAAGAAAAAAAAAATTAAGTGTGAGGTCGTAGTGGTAGCAAGAAAGGCCTTCTGATAATTCTCAACTACATTTTATCTCAGGAGCCTTCACAGCTGGCCTCATACAAGTTACATGTAGTAATAACACCATCATACAATACCATCAACACCACTACATAAATTGGGGTCTTGTCCAGGGATAATTAGCCCAACAGTAAAATTAGGATCTCCTGGTGGGAGAAATAAAAGTAGGGAAATAAATTGTAAAATTTCCTTTAAAATTAAAAGTGTCCCTGCAGATAAAAGTTGGTGAATCTTCACAGCCAGTAATAATTAATTAGTTAACTGGTTAGTTAGAATTAGTTAGACTATAGTCATATAGTAATTAGAAGTACTTAGTGTATTTACTGGTTAGAGATTTATCTTGTATATTATTATATTGTCCAAAAAGTATGGCAGAGCTAGCAAAGTTTAGATCAGCTGCTGTGCTCACTGCGAAGGAGATGGGGATGGATGGTCAAATTTTAATTCAATACGTAACGACTGAATGTGATAAATATATTGAACGGGAAGAAAGGAGATTAGAAAAAGAGGCTGAAAGAAAATTAGAGGCTGACAGGTTAGCTGAAGAAAAGAGATTACAAATTGAGGCTGATAGAGAAATTAAGAGGCTGCAGATTGAGGCAGAAGAAAAACGACAGCAAAGGGAAGCAGAAGATAGAAGGTTGCAGAGGGAGCATGAATTACGACTAAGGGAGCTGGAATTACAAGGCCCGGCTCCTGAAAATGGTGCCAGCCCTTTTGCCTCAGATGCTACGCCCAGTATGGGAGCCTCAAACTCAGCTATGGGGTTTCATTTAGACCATTTTGTTGAAAAAGACGATGACATAGAGGGGTACCTAGGACGTTTTGAGTTATTAGCTACTACATATGGGTTAGAGAGAGAGAGGTGGAGCTTAAAGCTATCACAGGGATTGAGGGGTACTTCTTACGAAGTATTTGCCAAAATGAACAGGGAAGACCAAGACAATTATGACATGTTAAAGCAGGCTTTGTTATTAAGGTACGAAAAGAATGGTGAATTTTATCGTAAGAAATTCAGAAATGCCAAACTGTTGTCTGGGGAGACATACCACCAATTTTCTGCCAGAATAGAAACCTATTTGGAGAAATGGACGGCTCTGGGGAAGACCCAAGATCTTAAAGAAATGATCATGATTGAGCAATTGAGAGAGTCCATGGCTCCAGACATGAGAAAATTTCTCATGGAACAGGGTGCAGAGAAGTTGGGGGAAATTTTAAATGTTGCTGAGAGGTATCAGGCAGCTCAGGCAGAGGTAAGTGGTGCTAAGAAGAAGCACATAGACAATTTTAAAGCTCCACAGCAATTTAATAAATTTGATAATAGAGAGCAGGGAAATAAGGGTAGGACAAACTTTGAGCGGCAAAGAAATGACAATCGCGACAGAAACTCACAGTTCAATGACCAAAAGTTCAATGAAAGAAAACCGTTGAACCAAGGAAAAAGATGGTGCAAATGGTGCAAGAAGGATAACCATAACACCGAATTTTGTAGAAGGAAACCTTCAAACATTGCTGCAATGAAGTCGGGGACGCAAAGAGTAAAGGTTAATCCTAAGGGACAACAGGAACCTTATCACCCCCCAGTTTGTGAGGATGTTATTTGTAATGGGGTCACCATAAGGTGCCTTTATGATACAGGTTTGGATTATGATTCAGTTGTGAAGTCTAGCCTAGTGGACCCAAGTCAGTATACCACAGAAACAGTGGAAATACAAGGGGCGACTAAGGACATACCACTCATGACACTTCCCATCGCAAGGATAACGGTGAAAACTCGCTATGTGGAAGGAGAAATCAGAGCAGCAGTGATAGATGAACCAATCTACCCTCTGATATTGGGGTGTAGATACGTCTTCTTGGGGAATCCCGAGAAACCTGTGATCATGGCGACAGTGCAGACCAGGTCACAGAAGAAGGAGGAAGAAGGTGAACCTATAAATGCTCATCCAGAGGAGATGAGGAAGGCGCAGGCTGAGGATAGGACACTCCAGCCATGTTTTAAAAAATTACCCAAATGCCACACACCTCCGAGCAAGGGGGAATATTTCATGAAGAACAAACTCTTATACAGGAAGGCCGGAACTGGAACAAATGGTCACAACCAGCTGGTTCTTCCCATTTCATATAGAGATAAAGTGATGGAACTCGGACATGCGATTCCCTTCAGTGGTCACATGGGGATCAGCGCCACCGGACAGCGTATAGCTTGTCATTACTTCTGGCCAGGGATAACGGAGGATATAAAAAGATATGTCAAATCCTGCCCAGAATGTCAAAGGGTAGCTCCAAAGCACTGGACTGCTCCTGCAACTCCAGGGGAAATGCCCATAGTGGGAACACCTTTTGAGAGGGTTGCAGTGGATATTGTAGGACCTCTCACTCGGACCAAGAGGAGGAACAGTTACATCCTTACTCTGGTGGACACTTGTTCTATGTGGGGAGAGGCGGTAGCCCTGCCATCAATTGATTCAAAACATGTAGCAGAGGCACTACTTACAATATTTACCCGATTAGGATTCCCGCATCAAATCTTGACGGATAATGGTTCTCAGTTCAAGGGGAAACTAACGGAAGAAGTTTTTAAGCTATTTCAAGCCAGGCACTTTCATTGTAGTCCGTACCATCCACAAGGGAACGGCCAAGTAGAGAGGTTCAATGGGACTCTCATTTCTATCCTGAGAAAGCTGGCACACGAAAAACCGGATCTGTGGGATCAATTCCTGCCCGCCGCATTGTTTGCGTACCGGGAGGTACCACATAGTTCAACCGGGATGGCTCCCGCAACTCTGCTATTTGGGAGGCCAATAAAAGGGCCTTTAGAAGCTCTATTAAGGACCTGGACAGATGAGAAGGCGGAAGAGACTGTTACCTCATCGTATCAATACGTGAACGAACTGACCACTCGTTTGAAAGCTGGATGGAAACTGGCAAATGATAATTTGAAACAAGCCAGGAAGAAACATGCAGCATACTTTAATAGGAAGGCAAAGGACAGGGAACTGGCAGTCGGAGAGAAGGTGCTGCTTTTACTACCCGGAAGCCAGAATAAATTACAAATTGGTTGGCAAGGTCCATATACGGTTCTAGAGAAGGTGTCTAGAACAAACTATAAAATTGACAAAAAGGGGAAGGAAAAAGTTTATCATGTAAACCTGTTAAAGAAGTATCTGGACAGACCACTCCAGGAAAGCACCCCCTTATTGACCTTAGCTATTGCAACCCAGATGCAAAAGGAACCACTCACCTCACATGAATACCCATTACATCCTTGTGAAACAGCAGCACAGGTAAAAGTCAGTAAGCACCTGACTAAAAACCAGAGGGAGAGAGTTCAAAAGGTTCTGGAGGAACATACAGATGTATTAACAGATAAACCAGGCCATACAAATTTGCTACAGTATGACATGAAACTGGTAGACTCAAACCCAATCTGTATGAGAGCCTATTCTATTCCGTTCGCGAAGGAGAAGGCATTAAAGGAAGAAATAGATTATTTATTGAAGGAGGGGATTATTTCGCACAGTGAATCATCTTTTAGTTCTAGTGTCGTTTTGTTGAGGAAACCGTCTGGGGAACACAGACTGTGCATAGATTACAGGAAACTGAATGCTGTCACAGAAGGACAAGTGGATCCATTACCAGACACAAAACAGCTATTTGCCAGACTGAACAAGGCAAAATACTTTTCAAAGGTGGATCTTAGTAAAGGCTATTACCAGATCCCAGTGAAGCCTGAAGTGAGACCTTATTTGGCTTTTAGCACTTCGGATGGACATTATGAATTCAATATGCTACCATTCGGACTGAAAAATGCTCCGAGTGTGTTTTCAAGGATGATGCGAAAATTGTTGGACCCCCTGAATAACCCATGTATCACAAATTTCATGGATGATATTCTCGTCGCCACCGAGACCTTTGAAGAACACATTGAAGCTCTGGAGATGTTGTTTGATAGACTTCGGGAGGCGAACTTAACTGCTAGGCCAACAAAATGTTGTATTGGATGCAAAGAGTTGGAATTCTTGGGACACACTGTATATCAGGGTAATATGACCCCTGATCCTAAGAACTTGGAAAAACTGCAGAGAGCACCTAGGCCGCAAACAAAAAAAGACGTGCGATCATTTGTGTCGTTATGCGGATTTTATCAGAAATACATCAAGAATTTTAACGCTATTTGTGCTCCTCTGACTGATCTGACTCGCAAGGGACTTCCAGATAAAATTATTTGGACTGCACAATGTGAACTAGCGTTCCAAGAGTTAAAGGAAAAACTCACTAGCAAGCCTATTCTCAAACTGCCTGATTTGACACAGGACTTTGTCTTAAGAACCGATGCAAGTAATGTGGGACTCGGAGGGGCTTTGTTGCAAAGATCATCTTCACCTGATGGGGAACTGAAACCAGTCGCTTATGCAAGCCGTAAATTGAATAAGGCGGAACAAGGATACTCCACAAGCGAAAAAGAATGTTTAGCATTAATCTGGGCAATAAAGAAGTTTCAAATCTATCTATATGGTAGGACATTTGTGGTGGAGACGGATCATCAGCCTCTCGTGTTCTTGTCTCAGGCTAAGCATGAAAACGCAAGATTGCTGAGGTGGTCTTTATTGCTTCAACCTTATCAGTTCAGTATCCAATATATCCCAGGCAAATTGAATGTCGGTGCAGATTTCCTCAGTCGGCACCCCTGTGATCAAAATTAGAGTAGTGGCAGACGTGAGGAGTAATTTTACCTATGTGTATCGCTGGTTTTGGAACTTGCCATAGGCATGTTTTCAAGTGGGGAGATGTGTAGTGAAATTGACAGAGATACAACGGTAAAATACTCAAAAGATAACATTTAAGGATAAAAACATAATGCGTAGGCTGCTGATGTACATGATCGCCTAGACCGCGGGTCATCACCCTCCATAAAATTGACTTGCTAGACAGGAGGGGAACGGCGGATCAAAAGAAAAAAAATATGACTGGAAAGGCTAAGGAGACGCAATGGGGGGGGGGGGGGGGGGAGGAAAGTAAAAATTCACGTCCCCCACATTGACACGAGGTACGGAATTGGACGTTTTGCGATACCAAGCCTTGATTTGAATTCAGCGGCTAAAACGCAGATGTTAGGAATATTACAAAAATTTAAAAAGTAATTTTTCTTAATATTAATGTTAGGAATATAAAAATTAGCTGGCCGGATGGCCTATTCTGAGCAATGAAATAATATGATCTTAATTTTACAAACGGATAGATAATATTGAAGATAATGACAAAAGACAGTGTAGTTTACATCATCGACAGACTGCCTTGAATAAAAAGTGTCGTTATTTGCACACAAAACACGACCTTGGGGACGCAGGTGTTCAAAGTTACTTATTATGGAGGAGAGGGTTTTTGAGCGGTAGCTGTGTCTAAATATAACTTTTTACGACAAAATTTTAAGGGGAGAGAAAGGTTGCTTCAAAAATCAAGCACATTTTTTTTTAGAAACACAAGTAGAGACGGACAGACTAACAGATAACCATCCATACTTGACTGAAGCATGACTGAAATGACTTTAGTGTAGAAATTTGAAATTTAAAGTACAACTAGGCAGTGATTGGCCACAGACAATCATATCATTAGCGCTCAGACGCGAAAGTGGGGTCATTCTTCAATAATTGTTCAGTGTTAGACACAGATTTTAAAGTGTGGTGTTTTCCCATATGAAAGACAGTGAATAAATTTAGGGACGCCATACTATAGCCAGCAGCTCAGCTGAGTTTTGCTAGCAATTCTGTGTTATGTATTCATAATCTGGTAAGATTGAAATTATTTCTTTATATATTTTGAATATTGTTTCATGTTCGAGTGATTTGATACTGCCATATCAAAATCTAGCCTTACAAACAAGTAGGGAGTTGCTCTAGACCCCCCGCCCAAGTCAGGGTCTAGGGACCAACAAGGTACATAAACTACAGCAAGGATTATGCAAGATATATCAAGCGTTGAAACAGATTACCTATCTTCTTTTAGGGCCGACAACTAATAAATATTTTTCAGAATCTATAGTCTGGGAGGATCTATCTGATGTAAACCCACCATGGTAACTGTGCTGTTTGGTCAGAGAGATCTGACCTGTCTGTATGATGTGGTTGTTGTGTCAGTGTGGTGTCCAGACGTGGGTATAGAATAGATTTTGACACATAGCCCATACTTTGATTGCAGAGCTGTGAGTTTCTATCGACAACAAAGCAGAGTCTATTCGGTGGGTGACTGTACTCGAGTGTATCTGTGCAGTTCTTGTGACAGAGACCACCATTATTGCCCGCCAGCACGGAGAGGTGGGACCGCAAGTTTTCAGCACCAGAGCTACAAAAAGATGAGTGAGCCTCTGGTCTGCTGGACATTCACCAACTATTGGTAGTGACTAATATCCCCGTAAAAATTCCCACCATTTTCTGGACATTGTGTAGTCAATATAGACAGGTGTGATGAGGCCACCCCAACAGCACAAACAGTAAATATCCTCCCAAAGAGATGACTACTCGAACTTTTTTTAATAAAACTAACTAGTCTAGTACTTAAATAGGTACGCTCTTGCATTTATTATGTAACATTCCATGCATTTTTTTTCATAAATTTTCAATCCTTCTTTTAAAACAAGTTCTGGTCACATAAAACTTGATCCAGAACCAATAAATGTAATATAATTATATCAAAAACTTTATACACGTGAGTTAGTTCAGTGTATTTTAACACTTGTTAATCTTATTAGTCTTCTTAAATGTCTGTGGGTGTATTTATAACTAACACACCACATTACACATCATTACCCTAGACACTTTACGTAGCCACATTCATTAAGAAAAAAAAAAAATTAAGTGTGAGGTCGTAGTGGTAGCAAGAAAGGCCTTCTGATAATTCTCAACTACATTTTATCTCAGGAGCCTTCACAGCTGGCCTCATACAAGTTACATGTAGTAATAACACCATCATACAATACCATCAACACCACTACAATTCTCATATATCTGTAAACATGATTTTATTGATTTCTCTATATGTTTGATGTTGTACAAAGTTTAATGATAATAAACAACAAAAAGAACTTACATTTGTGTGTTGGTCAGACCCATACCCAATTAACCATAGTTTTTCACGTTTTGTGTGTCTTGTTGTCACATAATTGTGTGTGGGTGTGTTTAGTTAAACTTATCTTTATAGAGATAAGGGGTTGGAAGAGTGTCTTACACTACAATATAGTCATATAGATAGGCTGGACTAGAGAAACTATTCAGTCCAGAGACAACTTGTTCTCCTTCACTATTCACTCGTGAAATCTATTCTTACACCTTTATTCTCACCTATTTACCACCATCACCTCTGCTCAGACGGGACCATAAATATCTTCTAACCTATCTAAAAATATACGTATCATTTTGTGTGATATTCCTATGAATGATTGTCAAATTTTAGTAGCACATTGACTACATGATATTTCTGTGAATGATTTCTGGCCAACTTTGTACTCTTTCTCCTTACAGATAAAGTATTCTGGTTTATTTATAATAACATTACACTTGAGTGAAAGCAACAAATCTTTCAGTGAATTATCCAGAGCCTGTAATAACAGAACAATTTCTTTAAAAGCTAAACAAATAAATTACATAAATTATTACTGCTGATCACAATCAACATCACCACACTCTAGGTAAAACCATAGGTGCCCAGTCTCCCTCAGCAAATGTCGAAGGGTATGAATGCTAATTGTTCCTATAGCATGCTGGTTGATACACAACAGATGCATCCTCCCATATGTCCATCCCTGCTAGTATTACAATACCTTAACCTTGCTGATTCATTGACTGCAGTGTCTTTCTCTTGTGACCGTGGGATTTTGTTGAAAGGGATGAAAATCTGTATATCACTTGAGATAAGGGAAATAATCCCAAGACTTTCTTTATTTTGGTTCTTCTGGGAAAGACTGGTTACACACCAGAGATGTTGCTTCCAGAAGAGAGGAACAACCCAGGTAATTAAGAGAACTCGTAAGTGCCTTTACGTTTTTAATATTGATCTTGAAGGGCTGTATATAACCAGTAACTCGAACAGTCAAAGGAAACTTCAACAGCGCAGATTACTTGAAAAGTCTAGTAGTTATAAAAAGATATCCTTTATTTCGTTTCATTTCAAAATGAGGAAAATGTGGCAGTTCGATAAGAATTTCTGGTGGGGGAAAGTAAAACTGCCAGCTTTAGCCTCCAAGGCGAAAGGCTTACGGATCCTCAATACTGTAGTCGTTTTGTGACATCTGTGGAAATCCTAGCGAAATAAAAATTCGATTCGAGACTTCAATTAAAACTAGATCGAACTTACTTCATGTGGAATGAACCACAAACATAATCGTGGCAGGGGTTAGTGCTAGGTCACTAACTTTCCTGGTTGGTAGGAGGTCTCTAGACGGTTATTTTATTATCCAAACCGTATGAGTCAAGGGCTTTTTCCGTTCAGTAGTAGGGGACGCGCCAGGTTGCTCCACACCTCGACTAAAGAACACCCTATGTTGGTTTGACTCTAGCTTTGAGATAACTGTCTCAAGCTCTGATTGGTTACTAAGATGCATCAGTCTTTATACTTGTCTGGTGCTATGGCTTGCCAGAGGAAATATTTCTCATTGGAGTTAAGGCCGGAAACCTTTAATGATTGGTCTTGGGGGCTAGTCGACTGTTTGAAATAATCTTTAACCTAACCTTTAACTCTAGTCTAAAATTATGGTTTCTATGTGATGATGACCAACCATTGTTTAAAGTTCTCTCTAATCTAAATGTTTTCCGGTCTGACTTGTATGGAGTCCACACAAGGTTTGATGACATCATAGGTTCATGTGTGTCATGACTGATGATGTCATTGATTCTTGACTAGTGGTTTATTATCTCTACTTAGTCATTCATAAGTGTTTTACTATAAGGCTAACAGTTGTAGCGACGTAGTATACACTGTTACATACGCCCGGGGGCCGCCAAAGTGTATCCCATAGGGAGACACTTTAGTCCCTAAAAACATGACTAATCCCTAAAAAAAATCGGGTATCATGTATCCCACCAGAAATCATGTCGGACGGAATACAACAATCAATAGATGGGAATGATTGATGAAACAATATCATTAACATTTCAAGAGGTAATTATGAAGGGGTGGGGACTGATGGACATAGTCAAGGAACATAGGTATGGACTGATGGACATAATCAAGGGACATAAGTAGGGACTGATGGACATAGTCAAGGGACATAAGTAGGGACTGATGGACATAGTTAAGGGACTTATGGGAGAACATGGGAGGACATAGTATAAACAAGTAGCACTAATAATGGGCAAAAATAGAACAGTAATGGAACAATCATTAACCAACTAGCAAACCGCTTTTATGGGTTGATAGTTATCAAATATCTCTCAAATACATTATAAAACATAATACAACATGACAAGCGAGTTAACGTCGCAAAAAAAAAACTTGGAACAAAAATGGCGGGTGCCCATAAAATATGGCGGACGCCCAAAATGGCGGATTTACAAAATGACCGTCATCCCACACTTCAACTGAAGTGGGTGATGAAATAAAATTAATGGAACAAATGGAAATGGAACCACAAAAACTTGGTGGCAAGGTAATGGGCAGAATTGGTAAGTTCTCATAATAAAAATAATGGCTACACCGGTATAACAATAACCGGAAATAATGCAAGGATTAAAAACATGGTAATCAACGGATTAAGGTACTCAATGGAGAAATGGCAAATAGTTAAATCACATATGCTAGTGGAACAATAACTGGAAATTCAAACAATCATAACGCAAAATGGAGTCATTATCATAATAAGTCGTGAATGATGCCAACATTAGTGGCTGGTGAAAATGTATTTTAGTTAAACACTTTTATTAGGTACAACAGAACGAACAGAACACTCAAATCTGAGCAAAATCTTACTTCAAAAGCTTAGCAAAAAAAAAAAAAAAAAAAACAAAGGAACATAAAAAAGATGGTCAAAAGCATAGGGAAAAAAAAAACAAAGGGAGATAAAAGCTAGTCAAATATTAAATCAGTCAAAACTAACGTGACTTAATGACAATACGCGTGTGAAAGGAAATACATCAGCAATATATGAGGACTACACAGTTCTTTTGAGTCGGGATATCTCCATCATCAATGTGTAAAAGGAGGCCGCAAGGGTAACTGTTCATGTACTGGTAGATTCAGCAATGTTTTTCTTGCGGACTAAAATGTAATAGTTCTCCATAAATAGCGATTCTTGGACTTCATAGCATAACTTGCAAATTGATAAAGTCCACAACCGAGATGTTCAGGGTATGCGTAACGGTTGGTCTTTACTGCAGCATCAGGATCAATCAACTCAGCAGTGGGAGCACAGTGCAAGAGACTTGCTTTTCGTAATACACGAGAAACAATGTTTGACATCATGCTTGAAAATGGCAGTCAACATGATAGGAGTCGGCATCTGGAGGTATGTAAAGTTCAAGTCGTAAACAACTTCGCTAAAATGTTCATTGCTTCTAATTTTCAATGGTTTGGGATGACAGGCGAGGATCGTACTGTATAGGTTGGGAGGAAGGAACAATGGCATGGACAATGGGGAGTGGATGGGGGACAATAACGGGAGGGACGGAGTGGAGGGGGGGACTACGTGGGACCGGCGGGAGTGACGGAAAACGGGAGCACATGGGCGGCCTGCTGGAGAAGGTATTTAGGAAGGGGAGCAGATTCGCCAGATGATGTTCGAATGACGACGTTTAGAAGGAAAACGAGCTGATAAACCCAGATGCCTACTTCTAAAAAAAACCCAGAAATTCACCCAGATTATTTTATGCCTCAAATACACGGGATATAGACGATGCTTACATAATCTTTTATGTGCATCTTTAGCACAAATAATCAGTGTGCTACCATTTTTATGTATTTCTTCATTTAACTTTTTTTTAATTACAAAAATTCACTTTACTTACTTAGTCCACGTTTCCCCTTCTAAACCGTGAGTGTAATGAGGTTTTACCAAGAGTGAGAGCGCTCAGACGATCCTACCGGCTGTCTTCCTAACCTAACACCTGGTTCCATTCTAGTCCTCGGTCCTTCAAAGATTGTCTAATGTTGTCCTCCCAGCGGACTCGGTCGTCCTCGGGGTCTGGATCCTTGGCTCTTTGTTTCCCATGCTTGTCGTGGTAGCCGATCTTCTCCCATTCTGCAGACATGGCCAAACCATCTTAGTTGGGACTGTTCTACTTGGGTCTGTAGGGGGTGGGCTTTTAAGGCCTTGACGTATCGTCTGGTTGCGTACCAAAAATTCACAATTAAATAGAAATGATTTTAATAACACCCAATAAGTATGAACTCTTGAAAATGAGATATTTTACAGTAATATACTTAACCATTAGTTACATTAACAAAATGTTCCTCAAATTAAATATAAAATGTTAAGTTGTTAACTTGTTTACTGTTGGAAAATTGTCACTTGTCAGAGATCGGCATCCATGTCGACAAGACAACTTCTCCTTCGTCAAAGATCATATGCATGAATTGACAATGTGGAATCTTGATTGTGAAGTTCCAAAATCTTTGCATATTTCTTGCCGGACAACGTCCTTTCACGCCACATCTTCAACCACGCTTTTTACTAGGATTAAACTTATGACCAAAACTCCGTCTTTGGCAACTGCATGCTGGGCTTTTTTAGTATTCGATTGGAACACTGATTCACACAAATAAATAGCTTGTTGGTTTGTTTAGTTTTAACTAAGGTTAACCTTCGAAAACACTCTTT
>JAMPIV010002656.1:0-5000 GCA_024509875.1 Oreohelix idahoensis | reverse complement strand
GTGAGCGCGCGTGCAAGCAAACTTAAATTTAATTCACGTGTGTTAGCGTAGTATATCTAACTTTTAAATGTTGGTATCTAAAGATAATTTTAAGTTTATATATTAAGACAATATTAATAACTTGTTATGTGTTAATTTAGCTTTGGAGATAGATAGAGCATAAATACTAATTGTAAGTCATCGATAATAGGAATAAAATAAATATAGAGGAATAGAATTTAACATAAGAATGGTAGTTACGTCTTTGTTACTAAGTAACGAGTGGTTCTTATATTGTTTTACACCAAGGGTGTGAATGTTTTTTAATATGAGGTAGTAGTTCTCACGTTGTTGAATTTTTAGCACGATTCTCGTGATTGTTGAAAACACAGTGATTCTCGTGATTGTTAGCACGATTCCCACGTTGTTGAAAAGGGGTTCTCACGTTGTGAAGGGTGTTAAATATAAAATAACTGGTTGAGAGTGTGTACACGCCAAGAAGTGATGATATGGTTAAACCGTTGGAGAGCGGGCTGACGACCGCAACTGTAAGTTTTTACCGTGACCAGCCTTTGTTACTCGTGCGATTTAATTGCCAAGGGGCGAAATTTTTTTGACAAGAGGCAGAAATTTGATTACCAAGAGGGCGAAATTTTTTTTTGACAAGGGGCAGTATTTTTTGACAAGGGGAAGTATTTTTCGACAAGGGGGAGTGAAAAAAAAGTGAAAACTTAAGTAGCGGGGATTCGAACCCATGAACGAAGGAATGTTTCTTTTATAAGTTTCTACTATTGATCGATTGTGTTTTGTCCTAGTGACGTGAACAGAAATTTACGCTCGCTGTTTCGAGCGGACCATCGATCCGGTTTCTTTCTAGTGAGGGTACAACCCTGTGGGTGTTGAGTTTTCTTAAAATGGCTGAAACTGACCTCGACATTGGTTCAGTTACAGACTGTAACAATAAGGACGTCTCTAGTTGATACCATAAGCTAGTCTGCCTGAACGTACTACCGCGATAACCACATGACCACGTTGCGTGACTTTCTCACATGGTACAATAACAAAGACGATGGTAGAACATTGACCAATAAGGCGAAGCATGTAGATGTCTCGTACACGATGGGAGAGGATACGTCTGATCTAATAAACTCACCCCGATTTAGGAAAATGACGTTAGTGACGGATGAGATATTTGAAGTAGAAAGACTTAAACAGACAATTAGTTGGGACCTGCCAGTCCAGATAATTTTTTTTTCGTCTACCAATACGCTACATTTCGCATGTTAGTATTTTACTACGACTGTCTAGATAAATTTGTAGATAGGTCAGATTTTCAGTTGTGCGAGACGGAACAGACAGTCTTTTACTTGGCCCTTAGCGCCAATAACTTAGCGGACGTTTGTTAAGCCCGCTATGCGACGCGAATTTTATAGTCCCTACAACCAGTGGTTCCCCGCCGAAGTATGCCCCGATCATAGACCCGACTTTGTAGCTAGCGAGGGTAAGACACGCGCCCTTTCTCACAAATGCCGCGCTCAAAAATTATTCGACAAATGCTAACCGGGCCTTTTTAAATTAGAATACGAAGGCAGCGAATGATTTCGCAGTGCAGCAAGACGTATCACTGTTTTGGAGACTATGACAAAATAACCACAAAAGGACTCAACAAACACCACAACAAAGTAGACAAACACATTCTTAGAAGTCCTCAACACACAACAAGCACAGGTCGGGAAAAATATCGGGTTCCGTGCACACAAAGCCTCCATCTACACCTACGAACAACACCGCAAAGCCCTGTCTGACTTTTACATCAAACGACAGGTACATTCCGACAACGTCACCACCTCACCCCTCAACATCTAAACTGTATTCCACTCCAACACACAATACATAAACTCTCTATTTCTTACGACGTGACGACACCCCTCAAGGTCTGGCCTGCAGCTGTGATATTTTTATTGTAAATATTGTATAAAAATCTGTGATAATGTATATTTTGAACATACATCTTTCCAATATAATACACCTATATGTATTATTTTTCAATTGTACGATGTCATTTGAAAAATTACGAATCTTACCAATATTGTTATTTGACAAAATAAAATATATATTAACTAAATTCTTTTTTTGTTACCTATATATATATAACTGTTCGTATAACCGTTGTATGTCTAAATATATCGTCTAACTGTTCGTATAACTGTTCGTATAACTGTTCTATAAATATCGTCTTCTTGTTATCGTCTTCTTGTTTGTCTAAATATACCTATTATCGTCTTCCTATTGTCTAAATATATTATCTAAATATATCGTATAACTGTTCGTATGTCTAAATATATCGTCTAACTGTTCGTATAACTGTTGTATAAATATATCGTCTTCTTGTTATCGTCTTCTTGTTATCTAAATATAACTCTAACTATTATCGTCTTCCTATTGTCTAACTATTATCGTCTTATTGTTATCGTCTTATTGTTATCTCAAGTCTCAAAGTCTTCCTATTATCTCAAGTCTAAAAGGCTTCCTATAAGGCTATAAGTGGGAAGATAACATCAAGAGATGGACGGGAAAGAGTCTATCAGAGTGTACCACCAAGACAAGAGACAGAAGACGTGGAGATCCATTACAGCCAACCTTCGTTGTGGAGATGGCAACTGATGACTGAAAAGGCTTCCTATTGTCTCAAGTCTAAAAGGCTTCCTATTGTCTCAATATATCGTCTTCCTATTATCGTCTTCTTGTTATCGTCTTCTTGTTGTCTATAAATTAACGTATTCTTGTTATCGAAAACAACAACACCATTATCGAACTAATATATCTCTATATAAAAGTCACGCTCAACGCCTGCAGCGCGCCTGCACATTTTCCTTATATAAAAAGTCATCCCGCCATCTTGCGCCTGCAGCGCGCCTGCAGAATTTTTCCTATATAAAAAGTCACGCGCCTGCAGAATTTTTCCTATATAAAAAGTCACGCGCCTGCAGCGCGCCTGCAGAATGTACCTGTTTCCCACATTGTATACTACTACTAGGCCTATCTCTGCTATGGGGACAACCTTTACATTTACAACGAAGGCCAGACAATAATCGTTACACTATTGCACACCTGTTAGCGGGCTGGGTCTAGTTGTCTACTACTATAACAGCATGCTGAATGTCACGAGTTCACATCACCAGGTGTTCTTAAAATCTATAATGTCACATGTTCTTTGTTCGACCCTGATGGGTTTGATCTTAACCATCCTCAGATTGATGACTCACAGAACAGAGCATTACATAATAAAACGTAAAGGCAGTCATATAGCAGATATTGACGTAGAAAGTAAAATGTTAGAGACTTCATTATACTAGGTTTCAGATTTATGAGGCAGAGTGACTAGTTTTCTGTCCCGTTGCCTTTGCCTTCGCTAGCTAGAGAGTAAAATCAGGTATGCATTTACAGCTGGGTAGACTGGATAATGACGTTTCCAGTTTTTTTAACCGGTAACTTTCTTCGAGAAGCATGTTTTCTAACACACTGCCGTTTGGTAGTGGGACTGACTTAAAGCAGAATTCTAGAACTGTCACCACAATAAAATAGTATGAACTGAAGCTGCTACAGTCAACATGTGTTAGTAATGCTGGAAAAGCTGTGTTTATTTCGATTAACTTATTTTATTTTTGTCCCCCACTAATTACTTCCGCATGTACTGATACTCGCCGCAGGCGACCTTTGTCTTTACTGACTGTGTGTGGTGCACCACTCTGTGTGTTGACCTCCCCGTCCCACAGACTGCTGTGCCCGTCACAGATTCTGCTCCTTTCCTCAGACCTCGGGTCCTGAGAGTTCCTCTGTAAATGCCTTTGTGCAGATGAGGAAGGACATCCCTCGAAACCTTCGGGTATATGAGGCTCTGTCCATTTTGGCTGGAATGACGTCTCGATGGTTCGGAGGTTTTATAGCGATTGTGAGTACACATGAGGGCAAGTTCGGGCACAATGGGCTAATCACCTGTTTGACAAGTCACTTCGATTACATGTTCTGCCCATGGGCCTTGTGCACTTGGGTTCCCTCTACACTTCGTTTCACGGGGTAGAAGAGAGTACGATTATGAGATGAGATGTACTGATACTACTACTATTACTACCATTACTACTACTATCACGGCTACCACTGCGACTGCTAATGTTACTAATACTACAACTACTACTACTACTATTACTACCATTACTATTACTATCACGGCTACTATTGCGACTGCTAATGTTACTAATACTATAACTACTACTATTACTACCATTACTATTACTATTACGGCTACTACTGCGACTGCTAATGTTATTAATACTACAACTACTACTACTATCATTACTATTACTATCACGGCTACTACTGCGACTGCTAATGTTACTAATACTACAGCTACTACTACTATTACTACCATTACTATTACTATCACGGCTACTACTGCGACTGCTAATGTTACTAATACTATAACTACTACTACTACTACCATTACTATTACTATCACGGCTACTAATGCGACTGCTAATGTTACTAATACTGTAACTACTACTTCTATTACTACCATTAATATTACTTTCACGGCTTCTAATGCGACTGCTAATGTTATTAATACTACAACTACTACTACTAATACTACCATTACTATTACTATCACGGCTACTACTGCGACTGCTAATGTTACTAATACTACAACGACTACTACTATTACTACGCGTGTCCAAAAACATTGCGTCACGTTATGCGACGACCGCGATTCTTTTTAACAAAGAAACTGAGATTCGCTGATCGCGATTATCTAGCGAAAAGAACTGGTGGAAAAACGAACTGGTGAAAATCTAATATTCTCTCCTGTAGTCTCTATTAAAACCGCAATTATTACCCTACAGAAAAAGACCAAACTTGATATATTACAAAGAGAAAAAAGCAGGGGGAAACGCATATAGTTTTCAGAGAGAAAAGAGACTGGATCAAACTCATATAGTTTCGGAAATAACATTTCAGATACAAAA
>JAMPIV010002655.1:127500-144921 GCA_024509875.1 Oreohelix idahoensis | reverse complement strand
ATCCCTGTTAAAAGGATGCAAAGGAGTGTATGCTGCTCTGGTGAGAATATCAGGTTTAAATCTCTGAATGCATGCTACTATTGAGTGCATTTCAGAGTTAGATCTATCTGTGAATGCATACTGCTGTTGTGTGAATTCAGGGTTAGATCTCTAGCCAAGACCCTCTGTCCAGTGCTTCAGCGATCTACTAGCCACCACACCAGAGTGGCCCAACATTACCATTCCCCTTGTGGTGAAACATATTGAGAACCTAGCACTGCACATTAAGCTTAGACGAATTATTTAAGCCCCAGACTTAACTTCACCTTTTACCTGGTTGGCTGTGTGCAAGTTGATCTCATATTGAATAGATGACAGGGGAGCAGAGCTGGGAGGTGGCTGTGTGCAGGATGTGATGATTCTTTGGGAGAGCCCAGAACCAGAGCACAGAATTTTAGCCCTGCATATTTGGAGAGCCCCTAAGGATGGTAGGGAATGCACAGGATGCTGCCTCCCTTTCCCCATTCTAGCTTGAAACCAGATGTGAGGATCCATTAAATACATGCCAAGCCAGGACAGGATACTTAGGAAAGAAGCTGGAGCTCAAGACTCCAGACCAGGGATTCTTCACCTTGACACTTTGAAAAAGCGACGAGCTCAACAGCCCTAGTTAAACAACAACCCCTTTTAAAATGAAGTCTGTTTATTCATAATGGATACCATGATTTTGTATCTCTATAACATGGGCAAGCGTCCGATAAGCAGAGTGGTTAGCGCACTTGTTTCTCAGGAAAGTTGCAGGGTTCTAGGTTAAAAATCTGGCAGCGGCACATTCTGTTATACCCAGCTGTAAGTGGGCACCTGTCTCTGCTATTGACACAAGGAAGGCAAAGGCAGCGAGGAAGGGAACTGGTCACTTCACCTTATAAAGCTGGACCTAGTTTAGTCTCTTTAACACTTCACCCCCCTGCAGCAGTATCTGTTGTGAGACTACCTTCATCTTTTTTTTAATAAGATGGGCCTATATGTCTGGTAACAAATGTTTAGTGATTGACATTTTCTGTGCCAAGTTTCCTCTTAAGATGAAATGTTAACATGCTGAAATTTTTTCTTATGTCTGCAGTGCATGCCTCCAGCCTATCTTCCACTTCGATGTACTCTTGGAGAGTGCCATTTTCTACGTGTTGACAACCCAGCCACCTGCCCGCAGCGCTGCGAAGCTCATAAGACATGCGCTGCCTGCATCACTTCCCCTGAATGTGGTTGGTGTGCATTTGGAGGAATGAACGGCAAGGGAGTGTGCATGGCTGGTGCAATCACTGGACCGACTCAAAGTGGTGTCTGCTCCGAGGGCAACTTCAGCATTAGCATACCATTTATTGATGTCATTGGTGAGTCACAATTGCTTGTCCTGATATAATTGTTAGTGTGAATTCATAGGCACATTGTAAACAATATAGACCACAAGGTCTTTTATATTTGGATAGGTGCCCTAATATAAACTGACGGACCCGTTGTCTAGGTGGAACGAGGCAGAATTTTATTTTTAAATAAAGCCACGTAAACTTGTATAAAGAAATACGAGGGGCGTTCAGAAAGTAATGCACCACATCGCTTTTCTCAGGAGCTGTTTATTCAAAAAGCATGAAATTTATACACAATATACATGGATATGTCATGTAAACATCGGTATTATTCAACATAATCTCCATCAACTTGTACGGCTTTATGCCAGCGCGAAACAAGTGCATGTATTCCTAGCCCGTACCAGATTTTGTCTTGATCATGTAGCCATTTCTTCACTGCATGAATCACTCCATCATCTTCAAACCTTGTCCCACGGAGTGCATCTTTAAGTGGACCAAATAGATGAAAATCAGAGGGTGTCAAATCGGGACTATAGGGTGGATGGGGTAGTACAGTCCAACCCAATTTGGTGATTGCTTCCCGTGTTGCCAGACTTGTGTGAGGTCGCGCATTGTCGTGAAGGAGAAGCAGGTCTGCTGGATTCTTGTGCGGCCGAACTCTGCGAAAACGTTGATTGAGTTTTTTTCAATGTCTTAATGTAAGCTTGCGAATTGATTATCTCTCCTCTTGGCATAACTTCCACAAGAATCACACCTTCAATGTCTCAAAAGACAGTGATCATGACCTTTCCAGCTGAAGGAATTGTCTTGAATTTCTTTCTTCGTGGTGATTGCGGAGGATGCCACTCCATTGACTGTTTTTTTGTCTCAGGTTCAAAATGATGTGCCCAGGTTTCGTCACCTGTAACGATCTTAGCCAAAAAGTTATCTCCATCAGCATTGAAACAATTCAGAAGAAATTGCTTTCCTTTGCAATCGGTGGTCATTTGTGAGACTTCGAGGAACCCATCTTGCGCAAACCTTCGAAAATCCTAGAGTTTTTATAACTGCATTTGCACTACCAGTGCTGACTGACAGCTGTAAGGCCAATTGTTGAGTAGTGATTCCCCTATCAGTAAGAATAATGCCCTCAGCGCATTTCAACATTTCTGCTTTGGTGGCTGTGGCAGGACGTCCACAGCGCGGCCGATCAAGCAGCTCCATATCTCCACTTCCTGATTCTTTGATTCTCTGAACCCAGCGACTGACTGTACTCCTGTCGACTGCAAAAGTTCCATACACATCACATAGACGCTTGTGAATGTTCACAACAGTTTCCTTCTCTGCAACGAGAAATTCTATCACAATTCGCTGCTTCTAACGCAAGTTGCTAACACGCTCCATTTCAACGGTTTAGGGCAGCCGTATCATTTCGCCGGTTGCGGTGCAATTTGGTGCACACAATTGGCACATGCCATATTTGAAGTGTGCAAAATTTCATGCTTCTATTTTCATTATTAGCTGAGAAAAACGATGTGGTGCATTACTTTCTGAACGCCCCTCGTACATTGTAAGTAAATAAATTAAGGGGCTGCTGTAAAACTGGTAAGGAAATATATATATATATATATATATAAACAAAGAAAACGGTATTTAACCTTTAGCACGCTGCATTCTTTTCCCAAAACTATGCTCCTGCCGCTGCATTCTTTTTCACAACCCCCCATTGTTGTAGTGGGTGATTTGTAAATTCTATAGTTTTTGTGTTTCTTGGTCATTTGCTATCATTTTTGGAATTTATATAAATAAATGAATGATGAATCTGATGATATAAAATTTGTTTGTGTTCATGTTAGATGTGATAGGAAGAGAGGAAAGGAAAGATGAAAAAAACGAAAAAAACACTTAAAAAAATATATTAAAAAAAATTTTTAATTTTAAAATTATAAAAAAAACAAAAAAAAATAACCAACACACGAAGAGTCCATATCCCTTGCATCTCAATGAAAGTCATTTGACCAATAGACCAATACAAATCAAATGACGATCTTTTCGTTACACCCATCATCAGTAGCAAAGGAATAAACGCTCTCGTCAGCCGTGATATTCGATCTTAACCCTAAACCTTTCCGACACACTTAATCCTAACCCCTAAAAAAATACATACCAGGAAAGCCATTCTACTTTCGTTTCAATCTCAGCCATCAAACATATTCTGAGAACCGATATCAGCGCTTATAAAGACAAAAATTTCATCCTTACCTCATGGCGTCAGAATCCAATGAAATTATAACGAAAATGGCCGCATGTTCGATGCTGATTCATTTCGATTTAAAAAATTTACAAAAAATAAACGCGGATACACCCATCACTTTTGTAAAATCGGAAATGGAAGCTAACTCTCTTGTAAATGACTTTACAACATAACATCCGGGGCTGAAAATCACGTGTACACAAGTCATGTGCTAGAAAACGATGATAAACGCTGTCGACATATGTTGACAACAGCTGGGAGAACATAGGTTGCCTTCGTCGACATATGTCGACGGCAGCGTGCTAAAGGTTAATCAGTTTTACAAATCAAAGGTGCAATTGTAAGTAAATTTTTTCTTACAGGTGTCCATATACAGCTGGGTATAATGGAGTGTGTCGCTGCCGCTGCCAGATTTTTTACCTAGAAAAAAAAGGCACTGTTGATTTGTAAAACTGATTCAATACCGTTTTCTTTGTTTATATATATATATATATATATATATATATATATATATATATATATATATCATGTGACGTATTCTTTCCAGAACGTTGTCTCCATTACAGCTGCTCTGAACGCATCACGATTCTGGGCAAGTCGACCTGCATCAGCCAAAGACAAGTTCAGACTCTCTGTGATGTCCTGGGTCCACCGTCGTCTAGGTCGACCCCTTCCCCTTTTTCCAGGGACCATGCCTTCCATCACTGTTTTTTCCAGGCTATTATGTCTTTTTATATGACCGAAAAATTTCAGCTTCCTTATTGCGATGGTATTTAGGAGCCAATGTTCCTGTACGTTTAGTGAGTGCAGTACTTCTCTGTTGGTCTTTTTTTTCTGTCCAGGGTATTCTCAACATCCTTCTGTAGCATTTCATTTCGAATGATGTAATCTTTTTTGCAACTGTTTTATTGAGTGTCCAAGTCTCGCAGCCGTATGTTGCCACTGGGAATATACATGCTCTGATCAGTTGTAACTTTGTTTCTTTGCTTGTGCCTTGCCATAGGTTTTTCATCTGTATTAGTTTATGTGAAGCAATTGCAAGTCTTCTTTTAATTTCTACTGCACAGTCGCGAGAGCTGTTGATGATTGATCCTAAGTATTCGAATTCATTAACACTTTCCAGTTCTTCGTTATCAATTTCAATTTCTGGTTTGGTCTTTACTTTGTCTGTTGTCAATACTTTAGTCTTCTTGGTGTTTAGGTATAGATTCTGGGCCTCGCTGTGTTTTTTGGTGGACAGAAGTAATTGTTCAAGTCCTTCTGGGTTGGTCGATAGGAGGACTGTGTCGTCAGCATATCTGATTTCCGGGATCTGGTACCCGCCGATGTTAAATGAGTCAAACTCTGTGTGTTCTTGGTCATCTCTTACATTTCTCATGATATTCTCGGCATAAATGTTAAACAGGTAAGGGGAAAGGGTACAGCCTTGTCTTACTCCTTTCTGTACTTCAAACCATTCTGATGTTTCCCCCTCTATTCTTACGGCTGCCTGTTGTTCTTGGTACAGCAGTGCGATGAGTTGTATAAGGTGGTTTGGAAATCCCATATTTTTCATAATAGCCCATAACTGCTGATGTTGTACACAATCGAAAGCTTTGGTGTAATCAATGAAACAAGTATGTAGATCAACGTTGAATTCTCTACACTTTTCTATGATGATCCTCATGTTGAATATATGATCTCTAGTGCCTCTACCTGGTCGAAAACCCGCCTGTACTTCGTTTATTTCTGTTTCTAGCTTTTGTTGCATCCTTTTCATTATGATTTGTAATAGTATTTTGCTGGCATGGCTTATAAGAGCTATAGTTCTGTAGTTTGTGCACAGTTTCAGGTTGCCCTTTTTTGGCAAGGGTATGTAAATTGATCTTTTCCATTCCTTGGGCCAAATTCCGCTTTGCCAGATCTTGCAGCATAATGCATGGTATATACGAGCGCTGCCTTCTCCTCCTGCCTGTATCATTTCAGCTGTTATTTCATCACAACCAGGAGATTTTCCACTTTTTAAGTGTTTGATTGCGTTCCGGACTTCCTCTATGGTAGGTTCTGGTTCACGTTCCGCTTCATTCATGACGTTGTTATCTGCCGCTTTGTTTATTTCCGTATACATTTCTTGACAGTACTCCTTCCATCTGTTCAGAATATCTTTACGTTCTGTTAGAGTGTCGCCTTTCTTGTCGTTTATTGCTCGAAGTGATGATTTAAAGTTGCTGTTCTTCAATGTTCTTACTTCAGAAAACATATTCTTACTCAATCCCTGTTCGCGCATTTCCTCTATTTTCCTGCAGGTGTCGTTTTATGTATTTTTGTTGTTTGTCTTGTCTGACTCGTTTTTTAATCTGCTTTGTGTATTCCTTGTACAACTCCTGATTTTTCCGTATCTTTTTTGGACTTCATTTTTCTTCTCTCTACCACCAACTTCAGTGTTTCGTCTGAGATGTATTCTCGTCTCTTTATACTTCTTTTAGGAATTAACCTCTGTGCATTTGTAATATAAACATCTCTCTGATGTTATTGGCAAGTTCATCTGGTGTCATTTCCTCCTGTACTGCCATAAGAATGTCAAATTTGTTCTGAATATCGACACTGTACTCTTCTGGTATGGCGCTTGTGTCATAACGTATTACTTTGTCGCTTGTAACGACTTTTTTCAATTTGATCTTGAAGTTTGCAGCAAGAAGTTCATGGTCGGAGTCACAGTCTGCTCCTGGGAGCGTCTTGATGGATGAGATACAAGATCGCCACCTTTGTTGTATTAAGATGTAATCTATATGGTTCTTGCTTTTTCCGTCCGGTGACGTCCATGTATATAGTCTTCTAGGGTGTTGCATAAAAAGAGTATTTGTGATGACTAGGTTGTTTTCTAGGCAGAATGTTGTCAAGCGCTCTCCTCTCTCATTTCTCTGACCCAATCCATAACTTCCTTTCACTCCTCTATAAAGGAAGTTATATATAGATATATATATATATATATATATATATATATATATATATATATATATATATATATAATATATATATATATATATATATATATATATATATATATATATATATATATATATATATATAATATATATATATATATATATATATATATATATATATATATATATATATATATATAATATATTTATA
This sequence comes from Oreohelix idahoensis, assembly GCA_024509875.1. NCBI lineage: Eukaryota > Metazoa > Mollusca > Gastropoda > Stylommatophora > Oreohelicidae > Oreohelix > Oreohelix idahoensis. The sequence continues at coordinate 138,207 of JAMPIV010002655.1, read as the reverse complement.
TATATATATATATATATATATATATATTATATATATATATATATATATATATATATATATATATATCTATATATATATATAGTATATATATATATATATATATATATATATATATATATATATATATATATATATATATATATATATATATATATATATATATATATACATATACAGTAGAACTCCATTTATCCGAACCCCAATTTATCCGAACACCCAATTATCCGAACACTTTTTTCCAGAAAAAAAACAATCAGGCGCCACCAGTCACGTTAGACTATATTTCTGAATATTTTGATGCGGCAAGCTTCAAATGTGTGCAAACAATTTGTAGAAGATGGGATGGGATAATGGTCGGTCGTTTATGTACAGGAAGTCAGTTAAATCATAAAGTCAGTTAATATCTGGTTTACCAATCGAGTGTACGTGTGCGTTCTAGGCAGAACACTGGCTAAACAGACAGTTCAACTTAAAATAATTGTGTCTGCTACTACAGCAGAATAATTTTGGTGTACAAGTATTTCTCTGTGCGATATGACATCTTCCAGTAGGCCCAAAGCATATAAAAAGAACCGCAATGTTTTGTCAGTTGAAACGAAAACAGAAATTATCAAGAGACTAGGAAAAGGTGAAACTGTGTCTTCACTTGCAAGGATTTTCAATGTTGGGAAAGCTACCGTCTCTGACATCAAAAGTAACAAGGATAAAATTATGAGTTTTGCATCGAAATTGGATAGTGAAAATGGGTCGAAGAAACGTAAAACCATGAGAAATGCGAAAGATTTGAAATTGGAAGAGGCTTTGTATATATGGTTTGTGCAAAGAAGAAGCAAAGGGGAACCTATCTCTGGCTTTCTATTGTGTGAAAAGGCACTACAGTTCAACAAACAACTTGACGGTCCTCCTGACTTTAAGGCTAGCCAGGGATGGTTAAGAAACTTTAAATCTCGTCATGGCATACGAGAATTGAAGATTCAAGGGGAATCTTTATCTAGCGATGCAACTGCCGCTGAAAATTTTAAAGAAACATTCTTGGCTTTTTTTTGGAAGAAGAAGGTTATTCACTCGATGATGTGTATAATGCCGATGAGACTGGCTTATACTGGAAATCATTGCCTCAAAAATCACTTGCATCTCAGCGCGAAGCAGCTGCTCCTTGGTTTAAAAAAGTGCAAAGAGAGAGTAACAATTTTGATAGCCGCGAATTGCAGTGGAAGTCATCGTTTACCGGTGCTAATGATCGGCAAAGCCAATAAAACCACGTTGTTTAAAGAATGTGACATGTCTCCCATTGTGCTACAAAGCACAGAAGAGTGCTTGGATGAATAGTGAAATATTTCTTGATTGGTGAAGAGGTCGAGAGAACAAGAACAGAAAACTGGAAAAGTAATTCTTTTACTGGACAATGCACCATCTCATCCAGAGACGGATACATTGAATGCAGTTGATGCAAATTTTAAAGTAATTTTTCTGCCTCCCAATGTAACAGCACTGATTTAACCAATGGATCAGGGTGTTATAGCAAAGCTTAAACAGATGTACAAGAAGGAAGTCCTGCGTCGTTCATTGTTGGATGAAGATGAAGAAAGTGTGGTGGCGTTTTCCAAAAAGCTTAATCTCAAAGACTGCTGCTATATGTTAGCTGATGCTTGGACCACCCTGTCACAAGATAATCTCAACAAGGCTTGGAATAGATTGCTTGGGAAAAAAGGAGGCAATGAAACTACTGCAGTGGACACAAATGATGATTGTATAAATGAAGTTGTGGAACTGTTTCAAGCAATGCCCGGATTTTCGGACTGTGACAAAGATGATGCACACTTGTGGCTAGAAGATGATAATGATTCTGGTTTTCAGTTTTTGAATGACGAAGAAATGTTGTCTTTTGTGCAAGAAGAAAACCAAATACATGTAGTGACCGATGATGAAGACTCCTCAGAAGTACATGATGTACTTGTAAATTATGAAGATAACCCAAAACGTCGACCAAGTCCTGAAGAAGCCTTTATAGCACTAGAAACAACGATGGCTTGGTACGAGCAAGAAAGAAGATGAAAGCTGTCCTACACAGCTTCTGCTGTTGAAGAGAATGTGGGACTTAGCAGCCAAAAGGAGACTATCCAGTTTGGTGCAAAAGAGGATTCCTCATTATTTTAAATAGTGGGCTACATCTGTGCAAGTACATGTATACGTAAGTTGTGCCTAGTTTTGAATCGTTTGTAATGTTATTTTGAAAATATTTCTCTTTTAAAAAAAATAAAATAATACTGTACAAGTAGTACATGCACTGCAGTGTAATGAAAGATTTTGGTGATACAGTGATCTAATACAGTGTGGGTATTATTATTACAGTACAAGTAAACATGTTTTATAGTGTATTTTCCTTGTGATGGTTAATTATTTTTAGAAATATGTGTACATGTACTCGATACATTATGTAATCCAATTATCCGAACTTTTGATTATCCGAACGATGCTCGGTCCCATGGGGTTCGGATAAATGGAGTTCTACTGTATATTTATTTACATATATATATATATATATATATATATATATATATATATATATATATATATATATATATATATATATATATATATATATATATATATATATATATATATATATATATATATATATATATATATATATATATAGAAATACATTGTAAACTTGTATAAAGATGTACATTGTAAACTTGTACAAAGAAGCACATTGGGAACTTTTATAAAGATGTGCTTTGTGAACTTGTATAAAGATGTGTTTTGTGAACTTGTATAAATGTATGCATTGTGAACTTGCATAAAGAAGTACATTGTAAACTTGTATAAAGATGTACATTGTCAGCTTGTATGAATAAGTACATTGTGTAGAAAAATGTACGATGTGAACTTGCTTTCAGAGGCACATTGTGAACTTGGATTCTGAGACATATCGTGACATATCGATGCATTGGAAAATTGTGAACTGATGTTCACATCCTAGAGAAAATGAAGATACTTATCTGAACAATAAGTGAAACAAAATGGAATGGTGCAGACTGAAGACAAACACATACTGACATAACAGTATTTGAGATCTAAACAAAAGAATAGATATAATCAATCGTGAAAATCCAAAAAGCAGTCGCAGGTTTTAGCCATATGTTAGATCATGTTCTGATATTTATATAGAGTGTGGACCAACAGATGTAAACATTAAATAAGTCTATACTGTAACATCTGATTTGTTTGTACGGGACATTCTGATATTTGGAGTGCAGATGTCTGCAGCTCATGCCAGAGCACATGAAACTAAAGTCCTTGAGGGTTTTAATTTCAGAGAATAACTTTAATTTCAGAGGAGGACTTAAAAAAAAAAAACAGCCAGTTGGTATTTACTACTAATAGAGAGAATCATCATTCCCAGCGCAATGAGTGCTCCTGTTGCCTGTGTTGAATTCTTATTTTACTGAAAATGGGAGAGACATATTTGTCCATATGGGGAGGACAAACAGACAGTAGAACATGCACTCCAAGACTGTCGGCTCCATGAGAGGAGCAGAGTAGCAGCGTGACCTTCTCCAGCCCATATGAGAGAGAAACTGGTGACAAGAGAAGCCTGTGACAGGCTACCAGCTTTATAGGAGAGATAGGTGTGGTTATTTGAGAGCCAACGTAAAAGAGAGAAGTATTCATATTTTGATACCGCTGCCTGTCCCTCCAGCTTTGTCTGTATTGTTTCCAAGTCTGCATTAAGTACTCATCGTTAATAATTTAACATATCTTTTTTTTTTTTTTTCTTTTTTTTTTTCTCAAAAAGCCGAAGTGAAGGGAAAGCCAGAAGTTCTGACCTCTCACACGGCAAATCCCACCTGGTCATTCGACAAATGTCAGCCAGAAAATGAATGTATGAACCAACATCACACCTGCAATCCTGACACACAGGAGTGCATTGACACGCTGGAGCACTTCAGGTGTGAGTGCAAGAGGGGATACATCATGAATGCAGGGTAAGTATTGTTATTGTAATTTTTTGTTGTTTTTTTTTTTGTTGTCACTTTTGTCGTCAGATTCAGTGTATTAATTTGTTTATATATTGACATCTTCATTGACCTTCATGCTCCTGAAGGAGCATAGCCTTTAACAAATGTGTGCCACATCCTCCTGCCTTGTGCTGCCCACCCAGGGTCTTTCCATGTTACCTTTATCCCTTCATGTCATGCATGAAGGCATATCTGGTTTCAACTTTATATGACCATCAGCTAAGCACAATAAATGTCGCGGTGGCGCAGTGGTTAGTGCACTGGCTTCCTAGCTCAGTGGTCCATGGTTCGATTCCCAGTTGAGGTGGGATTTTTTAGACCGCAAGCGGCTCCGGGGTCAACCCAGCCTCATGAATTGGGTACCAGAGCAACTCTGGGAAGGTTATGGTGGCCGGCATGATGCTGACCACATCACCCCTAGTGTGCCGATGGTCAAGAAAATATGGGTCTAACACCATATTCCCAATATGCCTCAAACGATCGTGTAACGGGATCCTTTACCTTTTTTTAAGCACAATGCTACAGTATACATATTTGGAAGTGAACCTATATCTGGGAGGCTAATTACACCCTCATTGACTCTTGAAATCATCCACACACTTCCAGGGATTCCCCCTAAGGTAAAACATTTTGAGAACCCAGCACACTAAGCATGTAGAAGTCACTTGAGCCCCAGACATGATTCTTTGGTTTTGACCTGGTTGACTGCATGCAGGAGCATCTCACGATGGACCCAGTGATAGGCAGGGAGAGCTGAGAAGTGGCGCTATGCAGGACAATTCCTTGGGAGAGCCCAGAACCAGAGCACAGTATTGTTGCTCTGCATAACTTGAGAGCCCCCTTGGATGATGGGGAATGCACAGTATGCTACGCGCTTCTTACTCCTAGCTTGGGAATCAGATGTGACGATCCTTTAGATGCAAGTCAAGCTAGAGAAACTGCAGCTCATGACCTCAACTCAGCAGGTTTCGGAATGGCAGAAAAGCCACAGGAAAAGCCTAGATCTACAGTGTAGATAATACCACGGAGTCTTCAACTTTGTAATGGCTGCAAAAGAGCGAGAAGCTCAGCAGTGCTAGTTAAACAACAACAAACAACAACAAACAACAAACAGCAACAAACAACAACAAACAACAACAACAACAAACAACAAACAAACAACAACAAACAACAACAACAACAACAAACAACAACAAACAACAACCAACAACAACAACAAACAACAACAACAACCAACAACAAACAACAAACAAACAACAACCAACAACAATCTCCCTTCATGTATGTCTCAAGTTCTCCTTGTGTTTTTGTTTAGTTTCCCCTCTACCTCTCTTATCCTGGAGATTCTAATCTTGTTTCTTTTGTTGCACTAAAATACATCATCATCATCATTCCCTTTTTGCTACCTATGGAGCAGGGAGTCACTACTGTAGCAGGAAGCTTGTGTTATTGCATTCACGGGCTCTTGTAGTGGTTGTGTCTATAGCAATTAGTTTTACATGATGACATTGCCAGCCCCCATTCACAGCTTCATATTAGTTATCTTGAATGATGTGCCTAAGGTAGCAGTAATCGTGTTCTTTCTTTGTCTCCTCGGTAGACCTTGAAGAAATACACAGGGCTTTCACTAACATACAGTTGACATAATTACCTTGTGCCAAATATTCTTTGTAGCTGTATTAATGTGGCCGCAGTTCTCATTGACATTTAGTCATTGTCGTTATCATCAGTGTAGCCGATCATCTCCCTATGAAGCATAAGACTTCAACAAGTACCTTCCTAGCCTAACATCAGCCCACGTCCTCCCCATCCCTGTCTCCAGGACTCCCCTACATGCTCCCCTCAGTCTTCCTTCCCCTTTCCCACTTTGGGATCGCTGCCCTGTCGCTACCTAACCAGCTCCCCCACCCATCAGCTCCACACCAGTGATCCTGCTACACCACCTCAGTCTCTCCATTCCATGCAGGCACGTGCCCATGAAAGTCTGCAATCCTTTTGTAAGTACTGTCCTGCATGCCTCCTGGTCACACAACAGGATTGACCTAATGCTTCATCTAAAGACTCTGCTCTGAACCTGAACTCCATACACTTTCCAATGTTAGCTTATTTCAAATGGTCACTGGCAGATCATCATCAGCCGTAGATCGTTACAAAGTAGGCAAAGTTTTGGAGTTTACAATACCCTAATTGAACAATGAAAATCTGAACTACTGTAGAGACCACAACTACAAACGTAGCATGAGACAAATACTAACATCCAAACAAATAACTTACCTAGACACCACTGTCCATTCTCCCAACCCTATTGTTGCCAAGATATTTGTATGATTGTACAGGGTGTGTCTTTAAGTGCGATTTTGTATTTTTAACATTTATAGTGCCTGTCAGAAAAAAAGAAGTGCATATTGTTTTTAAAAAAAATACCATAACCATCATCAGGTCCAACAAGTGTGAACCAGTTTGTCACCAGGGCTGCGTCCATGGTGTGTGTGTCAAGCCCGATGTATGCCACTGTAACTTTGGCTGGGTTGGCAGCAACTGCTCAGTGGAATGTCAGTGCAACAAACACAGCAACTGCAAGAGTGTCTCGGAAAACAACAAATGTCTCAAGTGTGAGAATAATACTATGGTAGGCTCTCAGTCTTTCAGTAATGATGCTAAAGAATTCATGTAATTTTTTAATTATTGTGATACTGGCATCAAAGAAGGTTTGGCTACCCAAAGCGCAGCAGCTGGGAGAATTTTTCAGGCCACAAATCAAGGATTTGCCAGCAAAAGAGAAGTTGGCAAGAAGACGAAGATGGCTGTATACTGCTCCATCTATGTCCCAGTCTTGATAAATGGATGCAAGTCATGGGCAATGACTACAACCCACAAAAGCCAGATCCAAACCTCAGAAATGAGGAAGGTGGTTGAAGTAACAAGAAGAGACATGGTCCGCAACCAGACGATACGTCAAGGCCTCAAAACCCAACCCCTGCAGACCGAAGTAGAACAGTCCCAACTAAGATGGTTTGGCCATGTCTGCAGAATGGGAGAAGATCGGCTACTACGACAAGTATGGGAAACTAAGAGCTAGGAATCCAAACCTCCAGGACGACCCAGAATCCGCTGGGAGGACAACATTAGACAATCCCTGAAGGACCGAGGACTGGAATGGAACCAGGCCAGGAGGAAGACAGTCGATACGATAGTATTGCACTCTCTCTTCCAAACCTCTACACCCTCACGGTAGAAGAGGAACGACTAAGTAAGTAAGTAAGTAATACTGGCTAGGTGATCATCATCGCAGTTTTCTTGTAGCAACATGTTTTACATAATGAGTTTTCTATGCCCAACCCTCATATTGCCTCTTATGACATGCATGAAGAAGCAGTAAGCTTATTCTTTCTTTGTCTGCTGGCTAAAAGGGATCCCGTTACACACCTGTTGAGGCATATTGGGAATACGGTGTTAGACCCGTATTTTCTTGACCATCGGCACACTAGGGGTGATGTGGTCAGCATCACGCCGGCCGCCTTAACCTTCCCAGAATTGTTCTGGTACCCAATTCATGGGGCTTGGTCGACCCCGGAGCCGTTTGCGGTCTAAAAAATCCCACCTCAACTGGGGATCGAACCATGGACCACAGAGCTAGGAAGCCAGTGCACTAACCATTGCACTACTGCTACTAGCTAAATGATATCTATCTAAAACCATATGTTGCAGCTCCATTTGTTGTTTCTTTTCTCTGATAGCTTATTGTACTGTACAGTTCTCCTTTATTCTGTCCAGCTTCTAAATATACTAGTTAACTTTGAACCTGGCTATAATTGGTCATCCTCAGCCTGTCTCAAGTGTGATAATGCACTAGCACAAATATATTTATTGTGAGTGAACAATTTTTTTTTTTTTTTACTTTTGCTTCTTTATCAGGGAGATAAATGCCAGTTCTGCCAGATCATGTTTGTGGGTAACCCAGTCAATGGTGGACAGTGTGTCCCATGTCTAGAGTTTTGTAACAACCACACTGAGATTTGTATGACCCAGGCTGAGTACGACCTCTCGCTAGAAGTTAATCTGGATCTCCACAAGCTTCACAACCATCCAAGTGCTGTGAGTGAATTTTTGTTAGTTTGAAAACTGTGTAGCTACTCAAATACATCAAAGCTGAGTGTTTACAAACTATATTTATTTATTTAGTATAAAATATGTTTGCTGCTGCTTTGTTTGTTTGTTTGTGTTTTTTTTGGTTTTTTTTAGTTGGGGGGGGGGGGGGGGGAATTTTACTGCATTGTATATTTGTATGAAGCACATCAGCTGCTGCTAGTACAGCTTGAAGCACATCAGCTTCTGCTACTTGATGGGAAGCACATCAGTTGCTGCTACCACTGTGTGAAGCACATGAGCTGCTGTTACCCTGTGGGAAGCATGTCAGCTGCTGTTAAACAGTGTGAAGCACATCAGCTGCTACCACAGTGTGAAGCACATCAACTGCTACCACAGTGTGAGGCATATCAGCTGCTACCACAGTGTGAAGTATATCAGCTGCTACCACAGTGTGAAGCACATCAACTGCTACCACAGTGTGAGGCATATCAGCTGCTACCACAGTGTGAAGCACATCAGCTGCTACCACAGTGTGAAGTATATCAGCTGCTACCATAGTGTGAAGCACATCAGCTGCTGCTAACACAGTGGGAAGCACATCAGCTGCTGTTAAACAGTATGAAGCACATCAGCTGCTTCCACAGTGTGAAGCACATCAGCTGCTGTTAACACAGTGTGAAGCCCATCATATGTTTTTTACACAGTGTGAAGCACATCACCTACTATTAACACTGTGGAAAGCACATCCAACACAAGATATTGAATTATCACATGCTGAATAATTCATGTTTTACATGACTTAGCAAGGGTTGTATGGTTATAGTCTAACAGTTTGGTCAAATATGGGATCATTTAGTTTTCCATTACTATTAGTCAAGAATAGTTTGAATATTACACAATCTATGGGTGTCAAACACCTGTGCTCTACATGGGCATTTGTTGGTGGTGCGTTAGTAGCTTTGAGAGAAACAGATGGGATGTTGTATGTGATCCCATTGGCTGGTTTGAATGTTGTAACTAGGTTGTGAGTATGTGTTGACTTTGCCTGGGAAGTATTGGTAATTAGGTAAGTAAAACTTGGATGATTTTCATGGCTCAGCTGTGATGATTTTGAGAGTACAGTTGGTTGCTAAGTTTTAAGATGAAACGTATGACAAGATTGAAGTAATAGTGTATGTCGCCAGTGTGCCACTTGGGAAGAAAGGATATTAATTTTCAGACCTGGAATATTGTTGGGTCTAAGTTGCAGGAGGAAGTCGTGGAAAGAATTGGAGCTGATGGCAATGACAGGAGGGCTTGGTATGTGTATGCTGAAGGCCTGTGCTCCTTGGGGAACTAAAGAGGATTGATTGATTGAAGTAGCATATTTGTGAAAAAGTGTGCTTTCAAGAATGTTGTTGTTTAACTAGAGCTTCTGACCTTCTCGCTCTTTTGCAGCCAATACCAAGTTGAAGACTACTCGGTATTATCTGCACTGTAGATCTAGGCTTTTCCTGTGGCTTTTCTGCCATTCCGAAACGTGCTGAGTTGAAGTCATGGGCTCCAGTTTCTCCAGCTTGGCTTGCATTTAAAGAAACGTCACATCTTGTCCCAAGCTAGGAGTAAGAAGCACGTGGCATATTGTGCATTCTCAGTCAACCAAGGAGGCTCTCCAATTATGCAGAGCTAAAATACTGTGCTCTGATTCTGGACTCTCCCAAGGAATTGTCACGTCCTAAACAGAGCCACTTCTCAGCTCCCCCTGCCTATCATTCAGTCCATAGTGAGATCCTCTTGCATGCAGCCAATCAGGTAAAAACCAGAGTTACATCTGGGGCTCGAGCGACTTCTCTAAGCTTAGTGTGCAATGCTGAGTTCTCAACAAGCTTCATCACCCCAGGAATCCTTGGAAGTGTGCGGATGATTTCAAGAGTCAATGAGGGTGTAATTAGCCTCACAGACAGAGGTTCACTTCCACATATGTATACTATAGCATTATGGTTAGCTAATGGTCATAGAAGGATGACTCCAGGATGCATTTCAAGGATGTAAGAATTTCCACACCTCACAGAACTTTAACAATATTAAATTGGGACAGAGGAGGTCTCATTCATCATTATTATTTTCATTTGAGCTTCTTAAGGAGCATAGAGTTACTCTTGTAGTTGGACCCCTTGCAGGAAGCCTGCACCAAGTAATCACATGCCCTCGCTGTTGTGGTTTCTGTGGCAATTTGTTTGACATGATTGTTAAAGGCGTTGGTTCGTTGTTGCTGGGGTTGTTTTAGTTTGTTGCAGGATCCATTTGTTAATGGATTGCATTATCATTGTCCTTTATATGTCAACGCCCAACTTGTAATTAATAAATACTATTGCAAAGTCTGGCCATGTCTATTAATTCCTTAATTCTCATTCATTCCTTTAATCATCGTGCTTCTATTGTCTATTACGCGAATGCTGGGTACTGGTTAGAACTGGTGAACAGTGGAATAATATTGACTTGATAAGTCCAAGTATTCGAGTCCACAAGTCCAACATTTATTGACGATAACACATCACAAGTATTATTCATTACAAGCATGCATCTGCAATTGAGTACATTTGAATCCATATAA
>JAMPIV010002655.1:0-122500 GCA_024509875.1 Oreohelix idahoensis | reverse complement strand
CTTCTTCTTCTTCTTTCTTCTTTCTTCTTCTTCTTTCTTCTTCTTCTTCTTCTTCTTCTTCTTCTTCTTCTTCTTTCTTCTTCTTCTTCTTCTTCTTCTTCTTCTTTCTTCTTCTTCTTTCTTCTTTCTTCTTCTTCATTCTTCTTCGTTCTTCTTCGTTCTTCTTCTTCTTTCTTCTTCTTCTTTCTTCTTCTTCTTTCTTCTTTCTTCTTCTTCTTTCTTCTTCTTCTTTCTTCTTCTTTCTTCTTCTTTCCTTTCTTCTTCTTCATTCTTCTTCTTCTTTCTTCTTCTTCATTCTTCTTCTTTCTTCTTCTTCTTCTTCATTCTTCTTCTTTCTTCTTCTCTTTCTTCTTTCTTTTTCTTCTTCTTTCTTCTTCTTCTTCTTCATTCTTCTTCTTCTTCTTCTTCTTCTTCTTTCTTCTTCTTCTTCTTCTTCTTCTTCTTCTTCTTCTTCTTCTTCTTTCTTCTTCTTCTTCTTCTTCTTTCTTCTTCTTTCTTCTTTCTTCTTCTTTTTCTTCTTTTTTCTTCTTCTTTCTTCTTCTTCTTCTTCTTCTTCTTCTTTCTTCTTTTTCATTCTTCTTCTTTCTTCTTCTTCATTCTTCTTCTTCTTCTTTCTTCTTCTTCTTTCTTCTTCTTCTTTTTCTTCGTTCTTATTCATTCTTCTTTCTTCTTCTTCTTCTTTCTTCTTCTTCTTCTTTCTTCTTCTTCTTCTTTCTTTTTCTTCTTCTTTCTTCTTCTTCTTTTTCTTATTCATTCTTCTTCTCCATTCTTCTTCTTCTCCATTCTTCTTCGTTCTTCTTCTTCTTCTTTCTTCTTCTTCTTCTTCTTCGTTCACCCTCAGATGTCAACTTGAATAAGTTCAAAGAAAGCAGTGGTCAGCCTGAGGCTGTTGATATCTCCGTAGATTTTCTCCAGGAATGGTACTGGTGATGGCCATGTGCGTTTTCTCTGTTCCTCATATGTTAGGCACCTTTGAAGCAGATGTTCGGCTGTCATTTTATCGGTGCCATGTCTATATTCAAATAATCTATGCAGAGAGAAAGAGACTGAACAAGTAGCTATTATTTCATAACATCTTATCTCCAGCAACAAGACTGAGAGCAGGGTGATTTAATACAGAACCACATTATTGTCATTTATAAATGTTGGATAATTCAAATTCTGCAAAATAATCAATATTTGATTTTACAGTGGTGGTGTGTATCCTTTTACCTGAAATCCCAGTGGACAGCTTTATTTAGATTGTTCCCAAAATCACGTTTAAAAGTTGCTGAACTCACCCAAAATAGCCCAAGTTGCCCAAAATGTGTTACAAAATAGCGTTACATCACCTAAAATAGTCAGAAATTACCCGAATGGTGATTGAAAAGTAGGCCAAAGAAAACTTCCAATATTTAAAAACTTCGGATATAGACTTTGTTCTATCAAATGTTGGATAGTTTATGCTCAAGCAAATAATGGATGTTTTATATATTTTACAGTACTACTACTCATTGCTCAGACAAGGCCCAAAGAAAGAGGAAGCTGTTTGTATCTTGTGTCAGCACAATACAACAGGCAAGCAGTGTGACACCTGTACCAGTGGGCATTTCCGCAAAGGTGCTGAACACAAAACTAAGCCTTGCAGAGAGTAAGTTAGCATTTCTCTTTGTAATTGCAGGTCCAAGATGAAAATCTGAATTTTTAACTCAAATGTCAAGTCAGTCCTATTGTATGGCTCTGAAACATGGAGAACCACAAAAACAACAACCAAAAAAGCTACACATTTTCTTAAATTAATGCTTCCGGATAATAGAAAGATTGAAAAGGTATGACAAGAGCCAGACAAGCGTCAGCGAAATGAGATGACAAGAAGACACTGGAGATGGATAGGACACACATTGAGGAAACTTGTTGATAGCATTACAAGGCAGTCCTTGTTCTGGAATCACCAGGGTACGAGAGGTAGAAGAAGACCAAAGAACACATGGAGAAGAGAACTGGAGACAGACATGGAAAGAACTTGAGCTGATGGCACAGGACAGGAAGACTTGGCAGACGCTTGTTGAAGTCCTATTATCCTTGGGGGAGTTAAAAGGTGACGGGGAACTGCAGAAGTCGAAGGAGATATATTTTAGATCATCACTCACCAGTTCCGGCAGATAACTTGTGGAGACACTAGTCTTGTAATATTGATGACAATGCTACCTTTTTCATTGTTGTAACTCTCATACTAAAACTACAGCTGTGTCCATTTTTGATTTTCTATAAATATAAAGATTAAGATCACCAGCATGGAACTGATGGAACAAACCTGACAAATACCAGTGGTACAAGATGTGAGGAGAATACGCTTACATTGGATATGACACACATTGAGGAAAAAAAACAAAAACCAGTTGATAGCATTACTGGACACTCTTTGTTCTGGAACCCCCAGAGAAAGAGAAATTGAGGCAGACAAAAAAACACGTGGAGAAGGGAATTAGGCATTGACATGATGGAGGTAAAGAAGACATGGAAACACTTGAGGGAAAGCACAGGAAATAAAGGCTTGGCTTGTATTTGTTTTTTGGCAGCTGTAAGGTAATGAATGAGGGGAAATGAAAGTTTATATTTTTTTAAAAGATATTTGTAACTTTATCAATGTTCTGTTTTAGTACTTGCGTAGCACATTTAATACTTTAAAAAAAAATTACATGTATTTAATGCTTGTATCGTACATTTAATACTCTTTTCTTAAAAATTACATGTATTTAATGCTTGTATCGTACATTTAATACTCTTTTCTTAAAAATTACATGTATTTAACTCTTTCCGCCCAAACTAGCATATGGCGCGCCAGATAAGCCTTTCGTTATACCCAGGGCGTATGGCGCGCCAAGGTGATGTATGCCGCATTTGAGCGGAAAATTATAGAATATCTGGCGATAAGCCAGTTTAAAATTATTTCATTACATCCGGCACATGTGTGTGAACGTTTGTGAGTGGAAAAAAAATGTATGAAGTTACAATTGGGTGCTTTATATCCGTTGCTAGAGTTGCTGTGGATCTAGCCGCAGGCCGCGTGGTACGCCCGCTTTATAAGATTCCGAAATTAAACAAAAAATTAGAAAATAAGTGGCCATAGAGTGTTCATATCATGTAAACACTTCCTTTGGACATCGTATTTTGAACTGGTAGCGAAATAATTATACTGGTGCTTAGTTTTTGCATACTTGTATCAGTTAATGACGTCATAGGGTTATTTGTTTACATGTAGTGTAGTCACATACATAACACTCATAAACTATTAACGAATCAACCTCAATTTATAATTTTGAAATGAATTTTAGCGATATCGGTGTCACGAAGTGGTTTTACGTTTATAGAGTTTGCCTGAGTGTAAGCCAGACCCTAGTATGAGAAAGTCTGAGAAGATAGAATTTAGATGAAAATGACAGTGACTGTGGACAGATGAGACTATTGGCTCAAGGGCGGGAACCTGGATTGACTCTCCCTTGCCGCTTCGTGACTTCAGAATTGCTATAGCCTAACCCCCCTCTGACTACCTTTAAACACAAGGAGATAAGGTGTAAATAACGACCACAGACACCACTCTACCGACAACATATTGTTAAGTATAGAGTAGAAGCTGATCCAGTGTACAGTATATATATTTATTTACACAATAAAACATTAAATTTCATCATACAGCACAGAAATAAATACCGTGCCGTGTTGCACTGACCTGAAAAACAAAGGAACTATTAAATTTAGAGACCCATATGAAAACTCCCAAATCACATTCACTCTTTCTGTCACCCTGCTGGGGGAAAATAAAATGATTAGTGATTTAAATAAACTCTAATTTTGTGGGGGCCGTCAACTTTAGCCTCCACTCACTACTACACATAAGATTCCTACTTGCGCTGATCTGCTGACACTGCCTACCCTACTGTCTACACAACTTCCGACTTGTAGGCGATAAGCGTCACTAAATAAACACTGGTCTGCTACAATAGTAGACTTTGATTACAATTCTGGCTCAGTCTATCCGTCTAATGGATATAAAAAAAGACCCTACTGGTCCTGTCTATTTTCTCCCTCCTCTCTCTCTCTCTCTCTCTCTCCCCACCTGGTCTCAGTTTCTCTCTAACACTCAGCGTCTGCTGATGTGGCGTCTCCGTTACGCCCTTCTCTCGTTACTTTCAGGACCCAGGAATGGTAACCCTCTCTCCTGCTCCTGACTACTGCGATGATGATGATTTTTGGGTATCAAGCATGAGGAACTTGATTAACTGTAGAAACTTCTCTGCTGCTGAATAGCTTCTATGACTTGCTCTTTAACCCGCTCCGGATTTAGGGTAAACCAGCAGTGATTTCTGGCGGTATACAATTAAACCAGTCTCCCGGCCATGTGCCGTTGTCGGAGTGGTATGAATAGTGATGAGCTCTGGGCTTTATGATAGATAAACCCGTTCCCACTGAAGCATGGGGCTTCACTGCAAGAGAACTGTTTCGGTCTCGCTGAAGATTTGTACTTCACTGCAAGGGACCATAGGTTATTTTCTTTTGCTTCTGGCGATATCTCGAGTCCTCTGACCCCGTGGGTACTTTGTAGTGGCCAATTACGCTCCCCTCCCCACTGTGCCGTGACCTGCTGAAAAACAAAAGAAATGCATCTAATGTACACCAACTCCAACATAATGCATCTCTAACATATAGCTCCCATAAATCTTTACAACTCCCTTCACTCAATACATCACCCCTTCACCCACTATGCTTAACAATACATAAAATATTTTTTATTCACGTGTCACTTCAATCTCACTCCTTCTACTCCCTTTCTCGCGTTATGCACAACGATACATAAAATATGACTACCCACGTGTCTCTCTATCTCACGCTCCTCCTACTCCTCCCTTCCCTTCAACTTAAATCTTCCAGGTATGTAAACAAAACCTCCCGACCTGTCTTACTCTTATCTTTTTGTTACGCATGGCTAACCACGTGTCAAAACATTCAAACTAGGGAAATCTCTTGTCCGAAATTCCTTGGTCTCCTTTTTACCATTACACATGAGGTTTTCCCGACTTAAACCCCAAATTAAACTAAACCTCTCGCTATCGGAATAATTTACTCCTCTAAGCAGTATAATTCAATTATAACATTCATCTGTACCCTCCGACTGCATTACCCACATTTTAGGCACAATAAAATTAACGTACACACAATTGAATGCCCAATAAAATTACACTTGTAAATATACAGGAATAAATGGTGGTATTACACAACACTCTACAACTACTAAGCACCCGTGTCTCTCATAACTTCACACGCTCCTATAAATATATATCCAATAATCCTAGAAAGAATTAGGCACACTTTACATTTACATCATTCTTCAAAGAAAGTAATGGATGGCACTACGTTTAAAACTATAAGTTAATGTCCCCGAAGAAACTTTACTTACGGACCGAGTCTCTACATAGAACCCACTACTAAGTAAAATGATAATAAAATTATTACATACCAAATGATCGCGTTTCTTCCGCTTGAAGCAGATGAAAATTCTAAGGTTCACGGCAGGCAAATATTTCTTCTGAGAGAGCGTTGCCCCTGCCTAAACGACTGTTTATATACAAGGAGAAACTCCCGCTGATTACCTCCTACATCTTAGCTAAGCTTCCTTCTCGGACCAATAGAAACGCTAAAAAAATTTAATAACTGCGACCAATCAGATTTGAAAGTAAGCTGTGACCTGTTTATCATGACCGCGTGCATTTCTGACTTGCGTCATACAGGCGTGCACGAAATAACGATTTTCGTAAACAAAGAAAAATGTACATGAGCGCGAAAAATTTTGAAGAAAAGAAACTGGTGCGAGTATAAAATAAACCTATCATCATTACAAAAAATGCAATTAAATACCTACAGAAAAAGACAAAACACGATGAATATTCATGGAGAAGAAAAACAGAACCAGACGAAACTCAAATACTATGCCTGGAGAAGAAAACTGGTGAAAACTCAGAATAGAAGAACAGAATCGGGCCTGTTGAAGGGACAGAATTACAGTACAGCATCACAATCGGTAGCGATAATAACCTATTTTCTATTCCGATAAGGATGTTGAACAAACGTGATATTTTAAAGTAATAAATTAATTAATTTGCATGGCACAGGAATGTGTAAGTGAGATTCCAGTTCAGCGATATGTGACACAAATAAATTTATATAAATTACAATTTTCATTTGTTTTTTATCAAACTTCTTGAATTAGTCATCAGCTGGATATACGTTTCAATTCCTGGTATTTTACTACCAAGGGATTAAGTATAGCTGAAATATTTACGTGTATGTGCATAATTTCTATTCATTTTTTTATTTCGATTTTTTATTGTTTCTACACTTCACAAGATATAACAAACAATTATAACATCACATAAGAACTCAACAGTATTTCACAACATTCTGCAGCCAATTTCCTAAAGTTTGATGCATAATACATATATATCTACTAAATTAATATATTTGTATACTGCCTGTTTTTAAAATATCACTTGTAGAAAAAAAATGTCTGCATTTTGGGTCCTGGGTAAAACCGAAAAAAATGTCTGGGTTAGAATGAGTTAATGCTTGTATCGTACATTTAATACTCTTTTCTTAAAAATTACATGTATTTAATACTGCACAGGACATTGAATATTTGCATAGTACATTTAATACTTTTTTTTTTAATTACACATATTTAATACTTGTTTAGTAGTATTTAATACTGTTTTTTTTTTAAATTACATGTGTGCAACAATTCTTTGTCAAAGGAAGTAAGAGTTCTTTATTGTTGTATAGAATCAAAAACAAAAAGTTTTTATTTTTCAAAGGATATTTGTAACTATCTGTGTTTTTGTGTAATACTTACATAGTGCATTTAACACCCTTTTTTTAAAAAAATTACATGTAAATTAATTGTGTGCAACAATTCTTTGTTAATGGAAGTTCTTCATTGTTATATAGAATAAAAAAAATGAAAGTTTTTTTTTTCAAAGGATATTTATAATTTTGGCTGTGTTTTTATGTAATACCCTGCATAATGCATTTAATACCTTTTTTTAAATAACATGTGTACAACAAATCTTTGTCAGTGGTAGTAAGACAGGGAGCTCTTCATTGTTAAATAGAATAAAAAAAGAAAGTTTTTATTTTCATAGGATATTTGTAACTTTGTCGGTGTTCTTATGTAAAACTTGCTGTGGCGAGATGGATAATTCGAGATGAACAATAGATCAAGTCTCAGAAATGAGCGCTGGTGTATGGATGGCACTGGATATAGTCAGACTGTTAAGCACTCTTGTCCAGATGGTAAAGTGATATAAATCAAGAGCCTACCTTGCCTTCTCGCTACGACTACACCTATGCTTTTATAAATTATTCCCAATTAATTAATTCACAAATACAGAACATGGAAATTAATCTAACAAATTCAGAAGTTAACAAAATCAATCAATTTACTTCATTGCTTAATCTTCTCTTTTCTTGGTATTTGGAATGAACAAGGATATGTATTTACACATTTACATTAAAAGGTAAAGGTAAAGGATCCCGTTACACACCCATTGAGGCATATTGGGAATCTGATGTTAGGCCCAAATTTTCTCGACCATTGGCACACTAGGGGTGATGTGGTCAGCATCACGCCGGCCACCTTAACCTTCCCAGAGTTGCTGTGGTACCCATTTGAGCTGGGTCGACCCAGGAGCTGTTTGCGGCCTAAAAAGATCCCACCTCATCTGGGGATCGAACCATAGACCACTGAGCTAGGAAGCCAGTGCACTAACCACTATGCTACCGCGGCTCCCAACATTTACATTAATCAAAATAAATAATCACTGTTTACACAATCTACAAAACTTTCCTTGTTTACTGTTTTGTTCATCATTAGACTATCACCAGATTCTGGTATATCAATTATGGTAATGTTTATGTTATGCACTTATCTTCTGAAATTCCTGGTCTGTGGAGCTACAATGCTACACCCCCATTGTTGTATAGCTGGTATTGACAGACAGTTCAGTCAATATGCTGGACTACCATCACAATGTGGAGACCAGATATTCAGGAGTGGTCCAACCTCTTTCGTGTTCTGTCTTCAAAATACTTCAGAATGCACTGTTGGATCCACCACCAGAACGTGCAACATGATAAGCCTTGTGGATAGTATCTTTTCACATATACCACAAATCCTAGTGTGTGTGTGTTAGTGTCATCAGAGTGTTCATGGGTATGAGGTGCCCATATGTCTGTTACATTAGTGTCAGTGTCAATACGAACCTAGTAGTTGCTTAATATTATAACAAAGGATATGATACAATAGATATATACAGAAAGTAGTATGATACAAACAAAATAACTCTTTGAGCTCCAGTCTTCCAAGCCAGCTCTAACAAGTGCTGATAGCTTGATTGCGTGCATTTACCAGTCCTAAAAAGGACTACAATTACCAGTCCTGAAAAGGACTACTCGCAGTGCGAGGCTGGATAAAATTTGGTTATATTATGGGATCTCAATCTTCCATAATCACCTCACAATAAGTGACAAAAGAGCCAGACTTGATATCTCAATAAATATTATCCATATCCTAATACAAAACAATGTAATAACTTGTACTGTACATGCTTAATATCATTATATCATGTTGATATAAGCATTCAGAATACAATTTTATTAACGTAATTCTACTTACCCTCAGGCTTTCAGAATACAATATGCAGGACCCCGGTAAGACTGGTTCTAATGCAATTTCTCTAGGACTAGATGAATTATGCAGTATCAGCTCTCATACATCTGGTCTGCTCTTGTAAACTGTTGGATTCGTTGTGTGTGTCCTGATCTAAAATCTCATCTATATATATATATTCAACTTGCGGCCGTATCGGAGAGCAGTTACGTCACACATTCTTGGTCTACTCAAAATTGTCCAACGAAGGGTAAAAATATGGCAGATGTGCTTTTCTAGTAACAAGGATCCCATTGTTCTGTCCTCCACTTCACCTATCACTTTCACCCGTATACCTTTAGTGTTAGCTTACTTTCGGCTTCCTTTGTGTGAAAGTTTGATTCCAATTCGAGCATTCTTCCATTTTATCTTTAATTTTATATTTGCCTTTGCGTGTTCGCTTCTTCAATGATTCACAAAAATTTTGCCAATTACTCTGCAAATATGTCAAGAGGTAATAAACCAAGGAAGTCCATACCTGTCTTCCATCTGCTCCTAAGTTGTGATAGAAGGTGAATCCTTTCCCATTAGCCGTTTTGGAAATATTTGCTTAACACATTAACTACCGAATTAAAAAACACACTGTGGCCGAATTAAATTTTGTTCCCATTTTCATCCTGTAGGTGTTTGCACAAAGTAAGCTGTAGTTTTCGTAATTGTTAACAGATTTGTATGAATTACACGTCATTTTAAAGAAATATGAATGTACTATTACAATAAACATTGGTTGCAACTCTAATAGAGGTTGTTGCTATTTAACGGCCCTCCGATGGCCGAGGACTTGCAATATTTTCACAATTAAAACTGCTTGCGCCCCATCTCTATCAAAATCACAATTTCAATCAATGTGCACACTGTTTTCACTCTTGTCCTCGTTGCTAGATCTTTCAGTCAATTGTTGAAACATGTTTCTATCCTTTTCAGCTGTTAGACGAGATGTACACGCATTTTTTATAGTCCTAGCACTAGTTGCCACTGTAAACAGTTTTACACGATTTGGTAACTAACCCAAAACGCTGAAAAATATGAACATAATATCAATTTTTCAGTGTTCTACAACAACCCTGCTTTGGGAATTTGTTTTCCGGTGGCAACTTAAAATCTCGAACCAGATCAGAGAGTGTTTCAGTAAATTTTTCATTCATTTTATTACTAAAATTAGATTGGCGCCCTGAGCGGCTTGCGGTCCAAATGTGATTATGTTGCAAGCCGCTGACAGCGGCTTGCGGTAGTTAATGAGTTAATTCTAACTTATTTTACACAGTTTGAACATTCCACTGTCTCGCCATTGTGAATGTTACTTGACAATTCTTTATCGCTTTTTCTTTATGTATTATGTGATGTAACAAGGACTTTACTGCAGTATTGGACTTTCTCTTTGTGAAACTTTATCACTTTTTCATCAAGTATTATGTGATGTAACAAGGACTTTATTGCAGTATTTGACCTTCTCTTTACGAAGCTTTATCACTTTTTCTTCATGTATTATGTGATTTAACAATAGCTTCATTGCAGTATTGATGGCATGTCAGGCAAATATTTCCTTTATCTGCAGATGTCATTGCAATGGCCACAGTAATGTGTGCCACGTGGACACAGGGGAAGGTTGTCAGTGCAAAAACAACACAGAGACCAACTGTGAGTCTAAGGACGAGGCTGACTGCTGGGAATATCAGGTAGCTATAGAAGTTGTTTTCTAGATTGTGCAGATGACTTGGCTCTGTTACCCCACAAACATAACCAGATGCAAGACAGAATGATATGGTAGGTCACAGCAGTTGGATCTGAAAATACACAGGGAAAAGACATATGAGAACAAATGCCACAGATGGTACCAAGATTGCACTTGAAGAAACACCCTTAGAAAATGTAGAATCATAAATATATCTTGACAACAATATAGACAGAGTTGTAGGAACAGACCTCGATTTAAGGTAAGGACACAAAAAGGCAGGAGAAGCTTTCATTGCATTGGGAAATACATGGAAATAATAAAAAAACAAGTCTGACACAAAAATCAGAATCGTCAACATAACTATCAGTAAGTCATATTGTTTGACTCGGAAACAGAAACAACAACCACAAAGTTAGGCTTTCATAAATGGATGCTTGCGTAGAACAGAAGGATTGAAATCGCACAACAAGATCAACAATGTGAAACCGAAGATAAGAATTCATTGTGTGGTTGGGTACTCATTTTTAATTGATTGCGTAAGTAAATGTATCCTTTCTGCATTCATTTAGCTGCATATTTTTCATCAGTTCTGGAATGTTATCAGTCAACTCTTGATCTTGAAGGTGGTGGTGATAATGATAATGAAGCGGGGGAGAGGACTGCAGAAACATTATGTAGAATCATCGAAAAGCCTCTATGCACCTACCAGTACTTACTCAAGTGCTTTCAGTGCAACGATGTTACTATCTGAGAAATTATTTAAGGGGCAGAAATAAAAAGGAAGAAATTAGATAATGCCTTTGCTAAGCGGTGGAATATGGAAGGCTGTTAATTGTCGCGAGAGGTTGAGATGTTATTAAAATGAAAGATATCCTGGACAAAAAGATGTATCAGATGATACCAGGATAGTGCCAGATAAGAGACTGGTCTTATAAGAAATACCCCCTTCTCTGAAAAAGAGTAAGGGTGTATCGACATCAAAAGTGGGGTCAAGCTATGTAAACCTTCAAGTATGATGATAGTGTTGGTCACTGAAGATCTAACTGCTACCTCTCCAGATCCCACCTTGAATAATGGTTATATAGTTGTTTTTGTGGCTAATTGTCTAGGGATAAATTAAGTATTAATATGTAATTTCTATCAAACAGAACATTAACTCAATTAGAATAATTAAGTAAGTCTGAGTGAAAGTATTTACAATTTATTGATCCTATACCGTTTCTCTTTTCGGTTAGGAAAATTAAAATGAATTCAAATATTATATACACAATCAAATAAATAAATATGGAATATTCTTCTCCATAATAGTACTATGATAAATTTGTAGTTATAATGTCAATTTCTTTCTTTCACATAAGTAGTATCACTTTCACTGGCTTGTAAAGTAATATTAATTGAATATAGTCCTTAGTGAGTCATCATTATAATGTTTTTAATATGTGTGGTTTCTTTATTTTATTATGTGGCTTCTTTGTTTTAAAATTTGTGGCTGGATAGTCTGATCAGTGGAACTAAGCGTCCACTTAGCTTTTGAAATATTGAGAAGCATCCATCTATAGCCAGGATCACACAATCTGTAACTCCAGGCTGGGAAACTTTGGTCGAGTTCTAAATATATGAAGAACTGTATGCACCAACAGAATTCCCCTCCAGTAGATGTCTCGTAAACTTGTAATACCAGGACAAAACCTGGAATGAAAATACAATCGCATTCCTTGTAGGTTCCAGCACCACTCCACACACACACATACAACACCACGTACAAACATAATTCAGACATTGTGCTAACAGTTTGCACAGGACAATTTACCTCAGTACCCTACAGCCAGTTCAATGTGATTACTCTTTTCCTTAATACACCCTAAGTTAGATCCATTAGTCCATGATTGGCTTCCATACAATGATTTGGTTAAGTACAAATATAAAGTAACACCTTGATTAATACATGTAAACAATTCCTGACATCCTTTCTTATGTTCTTGTACAGTGTGTCGTTCCAGTATGAAATACTCATTCAAATACATTATCAAACTTACAGTCGTAGATTCTGCCATAATTCTCAATTATCCTACACATTCCCAATGCTGGCTTTCGTCCCTAAACGTTAACACATGCTTGCTTTCAAGCCCAGCAGCACATTCGTCCTGTAGTTTTTCCTTTTAACACATCATCGAACACACAAGTGGATATATACAGGCTAATAACATAATTATATATATATATATATATATATATATATATATATTTATATATATATATATATATATATATATATATATATATATATATATATATATATATATATATATATATATATATATATATCTTACCCTCAGGCAAAAACTCATAAGCTGATACAGACTTTAAATGGCCATCTAGGTCTGCTGCAATGGCAAAGCATTTGACAGCATATGTTTTGCACTCTTCTCAGTTCATCTCGATTTTTGAAAAAGTAGTGGCGTAAATCCGCCAAGTTGAAGGTCTTATATAGCACCATACCCTCCCAATCGGAGACTCGGTCAAAACCGGTGTTAAGAATCTAAAACCTAAACGTTTTTCTGCCTTCCCGTACAATGTGCATAATTTTTATAATTATGTATATATCTTATTTCTGGACCGATTTTAATCATTTAAAGTTATAATTATACGGTGAATTCATATCTATCTTTCTATCTATTAATTGTTTAGTTAGCAAAGGGCATTTAAATCTATGCAGACTTTAACTAACTAAATTGGGGACTACCCTGATGTATAAATGTCAATTAAAACGATTTTTCTCTTAGAATAACATACTAATTGAGGAAATCTTTACACATATCTCTTAAGTACTATCCCCGTTGTTTAAACTAGCTATGACTTTCATTTAAATATCTTTAGTCTTTAGAGAAATTAAATATCTTCGTATTTTCAGTTGCACAAAATAGGCCTCTATGTTAAGCATAATAGGTTTCCTTATACATGCCAGAAAAGGGAGCGTTCTCATTGGCTGTTATATATCGGTCCATTTTATCCTATTATTTTGAGCGGTAAATATGACCGTGGTTATTCGAATTCGTGATGTGAAACAGACGTCATCTCATGACATTAATAATAATAGGTACAAAGTAAGTTTTTGATCAATAAGTTCATGTATTTGATTTAGTATTTGTAGAGCTCAATTGGTAGAGCATCAGATTGGCTAAGCAGTGAAGTTACCAAGTTCCTGGATCAAAACCTGGTAGTGTCATGGTCCAGTCTACCCAGCTGTAAATGGGCACCTGTCTCTTCTCTTGAGTTAAAGAAGGCAAAAGGCAGCGAGGAAGGGAAATGGTCACCCTACCTCATAAAAAAAAAAAAACAGTTGGACCAAGTATGGTGAAGTCTGTAACACTTCCCTCCCCTATGGCAGTTTTTGCTATGTACCTAGTTGCACAGTGAGTTTTCAAGGACCCTGTATATTCTCCCAGCACAGATCTTCAGTGTCACTATGAAGAAGAAGACCAGGTTTTTATTGTATAGTTCAGATTTGTTCAATGACATAACATCATTACAGATTTAATGACATCTCCTTATATTAATCTGACTAGTGTGCACAGTGCAAAGAGTATTTCCTAGGCACACCGACCAATGGGCATCAGTGCTATCGTCAGATGAATGTAGACAGGGATTACTGCTTTGACCCAGAAACACAAAACAACTGCAACCAGTTTCCCAAGGCTCTCAAAATGGGCAGGACAGTGTTCTTTGCCGTGCAGCCCAAGTACTTGAATGTGGATATCAGGATTACCATTGACGTCACCATGGGAAGTAAGTAAATAGGATTGGTCAGCAGCTTTTGGGCTGTATCTTTCCCGGGGCATGTTTATCTGTAATCGTAATGTTGGACCTGAACTTTTGTCTCCATATGTTATATGGTCTTCTCATTTTCCTTTTTTGCCCTGTAATGTTTTTGTTTCAGCACTTGGGACAACTTAATATTGTACTAACTACTATTTATAATGGGTTTTTTTTTAATCGTGCCGGTGGGATTTTTAAATTTTCTACATAGGTTTGATAGCTTGAGAGCCCTGGTAGTGCAGTGATTAGTGCACTGGCTTCCGAGCTCAGTGGTCCGTGGTTCGATCCACGGTTGAGGTGGGATTATTTAGACCGCAAACGGCTCTGGGGTTGACCCAGCCTCATGAATTGGGTACCAGAGCCGGCATGATGCTGAACACATCACCCCTAGTGTGCCGTATGGGCAAGAAAATATGGGCCTAACGCCATATTCCCAATATGCCACAATGGGCATGTAACAGGATCCTGTTCTTTTTTTTACCTTTTTGTTTGATAGCATGGTCATGTAAAACAGATTACTACAGAACCCACCACTGTAAGAGCACATGTGTGCCACTCTTGTGTGCAGGCATTCATTCATTCATCATCTTTCAACTCTTCATGAAGCATAGACCTTCAACAAACTTATGCCAAGTCTTCCTGTCCTGTGCCATCACCTCAAAGTCTTTCTATGTCTTTTTTCATTACCAATTTGTATGTCTCCAGTCCTTTTCTCCATGTGTTCTTTGGTCTTCTTCAAACTTGTATCCCCGCATTTCTGCTGCCACTTGTACAGTTTTCTCTTGTGTATTCAATGTATGAACATTCCAGGAGCCAGATCTGGAGGTTCTCCTAGATGAAAGAAGGTTAGTCAGCAACACAGACACTTTTCAGCTTCCTCTGTGTTGCCTCCTTGTCATAGGACCTTCACCTGTCTTGGTGGGCTGAGTTTTTTATTCTTTATTTGACCTATCTGTTGTTTGCTGACATTTTTGTGGTCTTAACATTTCGACAGGATGGGGTAACCAACCTTATGTGCAGGATTTCAAAACGGGGAAATGATGGTGATACCAACATAAATTACTCACAAATTGCATGTATTATTTGTGGTTTCAAAGTTGTTACAGTGCAAGGCAACACATGTTCTATGATTTCATTATAAATGACTCAATGATCCTTGTATTTTTCAAACACTCTGAATGATAACAGAAAGAATGACCAAAATATATACATACTCTGAGAGCAAACTCGTAGGTGTCTTACAAAACTAATAGTAGTAACAAAGCTGTGTCATCAGAAAGGAATAACAACTGAGTAGAAAAAATACAGACCCCAAACCAATATTAAAATCATGCCAGTATAGATACAAGTATGCTTCTGAACAACACAAAAAACCAAACTCTTAACCACAAAGTAAAAACCCCATAATGAGGCATAGTACAGTACAGACGTACAATAAACAAAAATATTAAAAAATAATACTAAATATAAAAAAAAACATCCTGATATAACCAACAATTCCATGTAAATGGTTGAAAGAGGCCGTGCTACATAAAGGAAAGTAGCAAAGTTTTTCACTGCAAAAGTAGGGCCTGGGATCAGTAGTTCACTTGGCTACCATACAAGGAAGCTTGTGCCACAGACATAATTTGTTGTTATTGTGGTAGGGAGTTTTTTTTTTTTTTAATAGGTAGTTTATTTTACATGATGAGATTACTAGCCACCCACCCTTATCTTAGTTGTCCCTTATGACATGCTTCACTAGAACACAATCCTATTCTTTTTTTCTTTCCTGCCCCCCTTCTTCCAAGCAGTTCCATGAGGTACTGTCATCATCTAATTTTCCTTTGCACTCCTTATGGAGTATGAAGCCATCACAGCAGGTGGTCCCCTTGCAGGAAGCCTGCATGTGGCGGGTTGGTTTTGTATGTGTGATTAACCTTGACCAAGGTTAGGGGAATGTTCAGAATTATAAATATGCTGCCCGACATAGCCACATCTCTATTTGCGGGGTCTCTTCTGCCCCATCTCAGCCTCCACAGTCCTCCGCCAAGTTGTTTTTGGTCGGCCTCTCTTTCGTTTTCCTTCAGGGGTCCATAGCATAGCTGTTCTTGTGATGGCATCGGGGTCTCTTCTGAGGACATGGCCAACCCAGCTCCAGCATCTGCCAGCTATGATGGTGTGCATGTCCTCTTGCTTGCTCCGAGTAAGCAGATCTTGGTTGGTGATGATATTCGGCCAAAAGATTCGGAAAATTTTTCTTAGGCATGTTGTGTGAAAAGAGAACAATTTCAACATTTCCTTCTCTGTAACTCTCCAGCTCTCCACGCCATAGAGAAGCACAGAAAGCACACAGCTCTGATATAATCCTAATTTTGTGCTTGTGCTGTACTGAGAGGACTTCCAGATGTTGTTTAGACTAAAAAAGGCTGTTCTTGCTTTGTTCATTCTGTTGTTGATGTCTTTGCTTGCTTCGCCAAATGGTGTTACTATGCATCCTAGGTATGTGAAGGCATCTGTCTGTTCCAGTTGCTGATTCCTTACTGATATGGGCTCAGGGTTGCTCACATTGAGCGTCATAACCTTTGTCTTCTTTAGGTTGATGTTCAAGCCCACCTGCTGGCTATACTTATTAAGTCTATCCGTTTTTTCCTGGATGTGTTGATGTGAATGTGCTAGCAGTGCAATGTCATCTGCATATTCCAGATCTTCCAATGTAGAAAATGTAGTCCATCTTATTCCTCTTGGATTGCCCTCTGTTGTCTGGCGCATCACCCAGTCTATGACTGTTAAAAATAGAGTGGTTGATAAGGGGCATCCCTGTCGTACTCCTGTCTTCACTTCAAAGGTTAGGTTGCTCTGCCCAATGCTGCACGTAAAGTTGGCATAAAGGCTTTTTATGATTGACACTATGCAGCTTGGAATTCCACAAGCCCTCAGTATTTTCCATAAACTGTCCCTATGTATACTGTCAAAAGCCTTTTCAAAATCAACGAAATTAATGTACAACTGTCTTTGCCATTCTGAGCACTGCTCTATAATGTTCCTGAGGGTAAATATATAATCTACACATCTTCTGTTCTTTCTAAATCCTGCTTGTTCTTTCCTCAGTTTGTGGTCTACTGCTTTTGGCCACACCACATATTGTGAAGAAATTCAGATAAAGTCCATCGACAGTACAATACAGTTTATTACACACTCCTATTGACAGTGAACATCCATTAGTTCCACATTGGCAATTCATGCAACAGGGCCATCAAAGTTAATGCACATGGACAACTTCATCAGTGCTCCGGGTGGACAATAGTAGTAGTAATGATGACATGGCAGCAAATAGTCATGATGATGACAGAAAGAAGGACAAGAAAAAGACTTTCCGCAGCAGTTTTTATCCAAAGAAAACACGCAAATTGCATCACATGACTCATGAAGACAAGTCTAAAGCAGATATGCATGTTCTGTTTGTAGAGAATATTGTGGAGTTCTTTGATACTGTAGATGATAAAACAGGCTTAGTAAATGAATCTGTGCTGCAAAAGTACCTGGCTAGGCACATGAATCTAACAACCGCAAAGAAGCGGCACAGAAGGGGCATTACTGTGACTGACTCAAAGAAAGAAAGCAAGATAAATGGAGTTGCAACTGGTATCAAAATGGGAGAAATAAATGCAGGAGAGCTAAACACATATATAACAGTTGGTCAGCAAAATAGTGTATTGGTTGTTCGAGATGTGAGGTTCCGACTTGTGATAACTTTACCACGAGACCAGCATGATTTGCGTTCTTCTCGATTCTACATCATCGTGCGATCCCGTGGTGGAAATGCAGAAAACGTAACTTACGGGAACCTCTACTTCAGACAAGATCAGCCCCATATTGATCTCTTTGTTTTTTTCTCCGTGTTTTTCTCTTGCTTTTTCCTCTTCCTTGCCGTCTGTGTCATGTTGTGGAAAATGAAACAAACATTTGACGCCCGCCGATCTCGTCAGATGCGAGAAAGGGAAATGGAATGCATGGCGTCGCGCCCCTTTGCCAGAATTTTGGTACTGGTTGAGCATGAAGAGCAAGTGTATTTTTCTCTCTCATCTGGCCTCGTCCGACCTAGATCTCGCCTGGGTCGCCAGCAAAACCGAAACCAGTATTATAATAATAATGACATTAATGCTGTTTCAATATTACCTCCACCAAGGGAACCTGGAGTTTTGCCCATTGCTATTGAACCCACTGAGGATGGCCAAGCTGCTGTTGGCACTGTCTTATTCCAGTTGCCTGGTGGAGCAACTGCCCCATCACATTTATGTTTGGGGTCAGCCCTAACTACAAGAATAATCACACCAGCCCTTACCCAGAAGTCAACAACTTTGCGGCGGAGAACAAGCGCCTCGTCTTGTTGACATCGATGTATAAACTCTGCATCATAAATTTTTGCCCCTCATCCCTTCAATAGTGGACATCAAAACTAGACTTCATTGATTACCTCATCTTTGTCTCAGATCTGAATTATTTGATGAAAAGCTCTCCCTTCCTTCATCAGCTTCAGTAGAAGAGCATTGGACATTTCCAAGCCATTTTTGCACAGTTGCTTTGCTTTTTTGTTGTTGTTAAGTGTTTTTTCTTTGTAATTAATGTACAGTTTAATATTTGTAGTCATTTGATTTCCTATTTACATTTGTGTCAGATTATTGCTCTTCTATGTTTTCACTTAAAGTTGATGGATATGCATTTCTACACATGTTTTATATGCCTGTGTCTCATTTACATATGAATGTCCTGCCAGACTTCATGCACAGACTTATGGCTGTTCATTTGTTTGTGCAGAGAATAAGTAAATTAAGGGAATCTGGAAACTTTACTGGATTTCTTACTGGACTTGTTTATTATGTAAGCTTTCTTTTGTGAATTCCAGCAGCATGAGTTGACAGCAGCAATAGTAATAACGATCCCTATTCTTCCTTCACATGAACACTGGGTCATGCATTTTAGCCATTTTGACAATTACATGTGTTTTAGTTAGTCTGACAGAGTTAAATGTGCTGTGGCCAGTCTGTTAGAGTTTAAAAAGTGTTTTAGCCAGTCTTTCAGAGTTTCAGAATGTGCTTTGGCAAGCTTTCAGAGTTAAGAGTGTCTTTAAAATCTTCCAGAAGTGTCATTTTAATATTACCTGGTCAGATGTTTCATGTTGCATGGGGCTGGCGATCTCATCATGTAAAAAAAAAAAAAAAAAAATTCCACAGAAACAACCACTGTAGGAGCATGTGAATGCTTAGTACAGGCTTACTCCAAGAAGACCAGCTACAGAGGTGACTGCAGGTTCCTTAAGGAGCATAAAGGAAAATGATCAATAATATTTCATGTGGTAAAATATGTGCTCCCTAAGACACTTTCTTCTGATAACATGCCCAAATAAAGGAGATTGCTTCCTTCTGACCTGAGGAATAAGTTTCCATTGAACGTTGGATTCTTTGAAGACATCCTCATGGCTCTTTTCGTGTATGTGCTGTTCATGATATTTTAAGTATTTTTCTGCCAGCACTTCACATTAGCACAAACTTGAAACCAGAGACTGACACATAAGTATCACATGACAAATGAGCGTTTGTTATTAATTGACAACTTAATTCACTTGCCACTTACCTTCAGTGATATTTCATATGTGAAGGATCAACATAGTTTTTGTTCATATATGTTGTCTAAGGATTGTTAAAGCACAGAAACTAGCAGTTTTTATTTTCCTGTGTTTGAAAAAGAATCAAAAACATTTAATAATCAAATTATAACTAACTTTGCTTCATGTGGTAGAAATATTTTCTTGTGGCCATTTGTAACTCTTGTACTTGTGAAGACAGTATTTTGCTGTGGTCAGTTGTAACTCTTGTACTTGTGAAGACAGTATTTTGCTGTGGTCAGTTGAAACTCTTGTACATTTGAAGGCAATATTTTTCTTCAGCAGATGTGCAATGTTTCTTTTTATGGCTGCATTGCTTGATGTGATGAAGCAATGTCTTTTATGTTAAGTGGATCACCTGTGGCTTTAATGAAAACAGTGTTTGTTGTTAAGGATGGCATTTTTATGTTTAGAATATAGATTAATGCAGTAGAACCTCGATAATCTGAACATCAGTAATCTGAACTATCCAGTATTTGTATTTAGTCTGCTGGCACCAGAAAGTGAGAAGTTTGCTTGAGCTTAACCAGATGTGTCCTTGGCAGTTAGAGTTATAATGGAGAAGAGTATATGTTTTAAACTCTCACAAGCATTCAATCAGATTACTTAGGACATGTGCGATTATCTAGTGTTCACATAGTTTTATTGTACGTGCTGCAGTAACGGCGTTGTTCTTCGTCGTTAAAGAAAGCAGAAATTTTTTACAGTGGAATTGAAGATTGAGATTTTTAACGTACCTTCAGAGGGAGAAAGCGGATCTTCATGAGCCAAATTTTATAAAGTAGAAAGTTGGCCATAACAGTTATTACAAAATAGGAAAAAAGACTAATGCTCACATCGAAGCTTGATTTTGATGATAGGCCTACATATGCTGAGAAATTCACCGTGCTAGAGACTACGATGTCTTGGTACAAGCAACAAAATGAATGGCCTCCAAATTAACTACTCTTGCAGAAAAGACTTGAGAGACCTAGCAGCAAAGAAATGGAGTTCGCACATGTGATGGAAAGGGTTCATTTGGCCTCTTGCCTATGAATAAAAGATATGCCAAGTACAACTTACTTACTTAGTCGTTCCCCTTCTACCGTGAGGTGTAGGGGTTTGGAAGAGAGAGTGCCAGACTATCCTATCGGCTGTCTTCCTCCTGCCTGGTTCCATTCTAGTCCTCGGTCCTTCAAAGATTGTCTAATGTTGTCCTCCCAGCGGACTCTGAATCGTCCTGGGAGTCTGGATCCCTGGCTCTTTGTTTCCCATGCTTGTCGTGGTAGCCGATCTTCTCCCATTCTGCAGACATGTTCAAACCATCTTAGTTGGGACTGTTCTACTTGGGTCTGCAGGGGGTGGGATTTTAGGCCTTGATGTGCCAAGTACAACTCGATGTTTTATTACCATACCTGTTTTTTAGTCTCCAGAACAGTACTTTTGATACTTTAGAAAATCTGAACTATTTGGAAATTCTAACTACACTCATTCTCAATCGGGTTATCGATTTTCTACTGTATTTTGGATATTAATTAATAATTAATAAAACTAGCATATTGCCGAAGTAAAAATACACAAGCTTAGCCTTTGAACCCAGATGTTCTAATGAACTAAACTTACTGGGCCTACAGTAGGCAGAATTTAAGAAAAGTGACACAGGCTGCCCTGTTGGCCAAGTGGCTGTAAGTATATCTGTCATGTCGCTTCAACTAACTAGGAAGTAGCCTTGAACCCTAACATTAACCATAACGTTACCCCTGTTTTGAGCTTTGTTCAAATCAGAAGATAGTCTCTAACACTAACCTTAACCCAAACCCTGTTTTGAACTTTTTTTTCCCAAAAATAAAAATCAGAGCCTACCGATAGCCTTGTGGGCTACATGGCAGTGTGTGTTTACTAATCTAGTTTTCAGCCCTACACAAAACTACGGCCACTAAAAGTGATAAACAGTAGATTATTCTTGATTCAGTTTGAAAACAAAACATTAATTCTATTTTTTGTAGATTGATTAAAAATAGGTTGAAATTTTATATGTTCAATTTTGTACAAAGAACATCAACTGCAGGCCCTTCACAAATGCTGAAATACATATGGGCTGTTTTTTAATATGATAGCCCATAATATGAAATAGCACAGTAACTAGATATTACTGTAGATTTTGTCACAACTAGACATTCCATATGCAGCTCTGCCCAACATCCACAGTTTTTCACACGATTGTCTGGCTTTGATCGCCTTGTTTCACTGTTGCTAAGATTTTTCAGTGACTTTTCTTGTGCTGCTTCAGAAACCCATCTAATAACCATATTTTGTGGTGTTTCTTCACAAATACTTTACATGAGGCTGCGATTCATTCATTGGTTGTAAAAGTTTTTTTAAGCAGTTAGATTATTTATTGATACTTGGATGTAGTTTTGTTTTTGTATCTTTTTCTGTAAAAATTGCTAGGAAACATTTCTTATACAGGGTTCGTAGCGACCTGGAAAAACCTTGAAAAACCTGGAAAACGAAAAAAATAATTCCAGGCCTTGAAAAGCCTGGAAAAATGGCTAAAAGCCTTGAATTTTCCGCGTCGGACCTGGAAAAAAATTACAAGTTGTCCATTTTTCCGTTATTGGTGGTATTTTTCGTTAAACTTCAGTTACTGTAGAATTTTTACTTTCCTTTGCGCACTAAATCCATTTCCAGACGTTTTCGGCGGTTCGTGTTTTCGGCGATTTGCGTTTTTGGCGATTTGCGTTAACGATGTGAAGCAGATTTATTTTTAGCGCACGTCTGTTGTTACTCGAAAGCGATAATTTCCTATTACTCAGTGGGTTTTTGCTCAGCAGTGAATATGTAGTTATGTCTTGTTTCATAGCAGTTAGGGTTAGGTTTAGTATTAAGGTTAGTATTAAGGTTAGGATTAGGGTTAACACTAACCCAAACCCTAATCCTAACCCTAATACTAAACCTAACCCTAACTGCTACGAAAGAACACATAACTACACATATTCACCGCGAAGCAAAAACCCACGACTGGGAAATAAATTTATTTATAACCTCAGACTTAAGGGCCTTTTATATTTGGATATGTGCCCTAATATAACCGACTAGGTTGAACGGGACGCGCCTCGCCAAAACGAGGCAAAACTTAAAAAAAAAACAAAAACAAAAAAAACACCAAGAACTTGTCTCTACGCATTCAAGTTGTATTAAATCGTTCATTTCAACGGAGGTAAGTAGGCCTAATAAATTCATTTATAAAACATATTTACATAGGCTAAGTGCAGTTTATAGATAGGTCTTCTGTACTTGCGGCCGTAATTTACAATGTAGGCCTATTTACAGTTATTTTTTAACCATGGCCAAAATTAGTGTTTGAATGAAATTTCTTGGTTTACAACTGCTTACGGGAATATGTTTGACACAGTTTGAGATGGTCAGGAATATAAATTGATGGCGATTCCATATCCTATAGCCTACCCTGTTATCAGACCATGTCCCACTGTTCATTTCACCACATTTTTTGGAAATAAATATATTTTGAATGCTTTTTCATTATATTTATGATGAAGAGACATATCCCGTTCTGCTCTGCAGGGTTATAATTTGGATATGCCTAGGCCTACATGTTTTCAATTCCAGATAACATGAATAACCGCCGATACATGAAAGTGGCATCACATCTGTCAAATCACTGTAATTAGGATAAATGAAAATTACCAATTTTGTGCATAGACCTATGTTATTTAAAATTAGAAAAATAATTTAAAAAACAATTTTTTTAAATCGAAACAAACAGATTAGATAAAACAAAACAAACCCCAACAAAAAAATCAAACAAAAATAGTAAAGATGGGGAGGGGGTGTGTGTGTAAAGTCCTGATGTTTCCATTTAGATATCATAAGTGTTATAAGGATATCATCATACCTTCACCCTCCCAATTACTATATATTAACTTTTGTTCTAGTTAAATATTGTTTGACTATATTATTCATGCGTTTAGAACTTTGACTTGGTAAATATACATAGCTTAGGCCTACTCATAAGTTATTTGTGTGTTCCATTTTTTTTTTTTAAACGGAAAAGAACACAACCCCAAGGAGCAGTTTTTCCCTCAGAAACATCAAAATTATCTAACACTACTCCCTCTTCTTCTTCTTTGATCCTTAGCCGCCGACCATCAAAGCAGTCAGTGGCCATCACGCCTAGTGGCGTCTTGTAGGGCAACAACAAATTGATTCCACTTTGCTCGGTCGGTGGCCATCCTTCGTACAGTGCCCCAACTCTGGTTCATTCTTTGCATCTCAGCCTCCACAGTCCTCCGCCAGGTTGTTTTTGGTCGGCCTCTCTTTCGTTTTCCTTCAGGGGTCCAAATCATAGCTGTTCTTGTGATGGCATCGGGGTCTCTTCTGAGGACATGGCCAACCCAGCTCCAGCGTCTGCCAGCTATGATGGTGTGCATGTCCTCTTGCTTGCTACGAGTAAGCAGATCTTGGTTAGTGATGGTATTCGGCCAAAAGATTCGGTGAATTTTTCTTAGGCATGTTGTGTGAAAAGAGGACAATTTCGACATTTCCTTCTCTGTAACTCTCCAGCATTCCGCACCATAGAGAAGCACAGAAAGCACACAGCTCTGATATAATCTTAATTTTGTGCTTGACTACTCCCTCGGACACATCAAAAACGTCTAACACTACTAGGAGACCTACAGATGTGACATCATTTGTGACCAAGGAAGAAACTCTCAGAGCTGAGATTATTTGGACTCTTTTTTCAGTGAAAAGTCACCATAGTTTTAATTCAAATTTCATACACAAAAAGGGGACATATTCTCTTCTGTGGTAGTTTTTATTCAGCCTTCAGCTTTATTTCAAGACCTGAAATTCAGATTGGTGCATTTGGAACAGTAGCTGAAAATAGGAAGCATTTTCCTGTAGCACTGAAGAAAAAAACAACTCAAATTGAAAAAGACAAATCATCCTGTGTTTTGTGCGACAGAAGATAAGGCATGCCGACAGTCACCTAGCATGATACGAAAAGATTTAACCTTTTATCTACTGTTCACTCCAATGATAATATAAACAAGACAGTTAGAAAGACAAATTCTTTAGGGCAGAACAATTCAGAAGCAGCGCTTGCAGAAAAATACAGCAAAAGTATGGGAGGTGTCGACCACTTCAGCCAACTAGGTGCAAGCTACCCCTACCCACACAGATCCTATTTTTATATCATTTCTTAGTTGAAACTGCCCTGGTCAATGGGCACATAAACTACAACACTGCCAACTCTACAAAAACAGATCAAAGCAAAGATCAGGATGTCAGTATGACTCTTATTGAACCTGCTATTCTTCGATGCAATGTGACACCTTCAAAACCACAGGTCACAACACAACTTACTGAACTCCACTTCATTGATAAATATGAAAGGGCAAGGTACAAACCAGACTGTAAAGTGTGTAAGGCTGCAGGGAACAGAAGCCAGACTTGCATGTACTGCCCAGATTGCAATGTACCTCTATGCCTGATACCCTGCTTCAAGTTATACCACACAGTCAAGGATTATCAACGATCCAGACATAGACTCTTGCAGAGACCTACAGCTACAACTTCAATCCCAGTTAATGAAAAAAGCAGCTCAGACTCCAACTACAGGTACTGAACTACTCAAACATGTACAAACGCTCATTGTCAGATGCCACAGACGCAGAATACATTCAAAAAAACAAACACACGAAAAAAATAGTTTTTTTTTTTTTTTTTTTTTTGTTGTTGCATTTTATTCACAATTTAATTAGCCTTTTATGTTGATATACGTGGCTAATCGTTAAATCAATACGTCAATCAAGCTTATTTTATTCATTACCATCCATGTCACTATTATTTTATTGCGCTGACGTTGAACAAATTCACTAAAAACTGGAAAAAGATGTCTGTTTTTAAATCTTTTATGAATTTAAAAAAAAAAAAAAACGGTTCTTTTTAAAGAAATCTGCAAACACCCTTGGTAATGGGAGACGGTAATGCTCCGGATTGTTGGTCAGCAAAGTGATAATTATATCTGAGAAAATTAGATGAGGAAAATATTAGAGTTTCCCATCCTTGAAAATCACGTGCTGGACCTGGAAAAACCTGGAAAAAGCCTGGAAAATGCTTGAAGAAATTTGCTATGAACCCTGCTTATAATTCTTTTATTGTGTTTTATTAGGATGTCCGGACTGTTTCCATTTTTGTTTTAAAAATGATTAGATGCTGTTGGTTATGAGACAGTTTGCACACAATGTACTTTTAATTGGTCAATATTTTGTATAAACAGAGAACTGTGGAATATAGATGCACTCATTCATGAGGAGTCTGTCATTACATAATTGCATTTATATGAGATGGGCATATGTATATGTGTGTAGTTTGATTCTTGTGGCAGTTTGGTTTTAGAATTGTCACTTTTATATATGTACTATATGTATAGTTTGCCTTTATCCATACTTTGTGGTTTATGCATTATTGTTGTAAGGAATGTAATAATTATGTTGGCATGTCTTTCTCTCTTTGTGAAGTATTTTGGCATTGTGGTGAATCAAATCTGCACGACATTAAGCTGTGAGCCACATTTGACCAGTCGTAGTTGTGTACATTTTCACTTGTCCATTCTGTTTACTAACATCATAGCAGGTAGACAATAAAGAATGAATGAACAAATAAATAGAATTTACAACTGAATGTCGAGAGTTGAAAAGTAATCGAAAATAACATAATAAGGATAATGGGATGACCATCATAAGTACAAATGGTTGTTAGTCACATATGTTGTAAGTCGAGGACACTGTGTACCAAACCTGAGATAATGTTGAGAGTTCTTGTCATTCATCTCATTGAAGTAATTCTAGAACAGGGTTTCTCAACCGGGGTCCCACGAAACCCTAGAGTTCCGTGAGAGGTTGCTAGGGGTTCCACGGGAGGCCGCTAGGGGTTCTGCGAGAGATCATTATTGAACAAAATAAATAAATAAACGTTGTGTTTTTAACCTTTGCGATGTTAGCGCTCGCAGTGGAGGGCAATGACCGAGCAGCTCGGGCAACAAATAAATAGATCCATAGGAAAAAATCATTCTCTACTCAAAGTGGCATTGACAATTTTTATTGAAAAATTACATTTTCAACTTACTGATCGCGCCAAGGTACCATGAGCTGTAGATGTAATAATTGTTATGCTAGGGTTCCCTGTGACCTGAAAATTATTTCAAGGATTCCTCCAGGATCAAAAAGGTTGAGAAAAGCTATTCTAGAACATACGTGGATATTGGTGAAAGTTGTAAACAAGTTGCCAGAAAATATGAGCAAAAATGCAAGCACACAAATTCTGTCCTTATCTTCCAAAAGCCAGGTTGCCAGAAAGTTGTGAATATGCAGACAACTTTGAGAAATGAAATAATTTGTCCTCCCATCAAATTTCACAAATTGTCAGCATGTCACAGTTGCACATATTGTCAAGATTTTTTTTTTGAAAAATTGTTTTGTGAGAGTTGGTTGCTGTGCTCCCAAACTTATCTGGCCAATTTTGCAATTTTGATCTCATACTAGGCCATTTATTTGATGTTATTTCATTGTTTTGTCATTGTCTCTTTTGCATTTTTGTTTGTTTGTTAGATTATTTATGTTGATATTTCTTTCTTTGTTGTTCTGTATATTTACTTGCTTAATTTTTGTTACTTTTCCCCACTGTTACTTGTGTTGTTTATTTCTGCTCATCTTTCTGTGTTGCTCATCTTCTTTTTATTTCCATCTATTTTACTTTGCGTTTACAGTGTCTTTGTCTTTTTCTCTTAACCTATCTATATTTCTTATTTTTGTCTCCTGTTTGTGATTTTCATTGACTAAGGGTAAACCCCAAAACTACCCCTGGTTTTGGTGTATTGTTCAGTTGTAAAATTGACTAAAATTATGTTTTTTCCGCCCTTTACTTTGCCATTTAGCCATAACTTTTTGTATGTTTTTCTTAGAACCATCAAAGCTGTGTTTGTAAATTGTATTCATTTAAAAATAACATTGAAAAGCAATCTTGATAGAGCTGATGGGAGATAGAGACATTATGTTTTGATATTTAATGTCTAATCATGCTGTGTGTTGATGTGTAGCGTCCTATCTGGCCAGTTCACTTATTACCATTTTTTCCGTTTGAAGACAAATGATCTGTATGATATTCATATTTTCTTGTTTATTTCTTCATATTGCAATGAACAGATATCCTTTGATACATGGCATTTGTTTGCTGTTATTTTGTACATTAAAGTGCTTTGGTTTATATTGACATCTTTCATAACTTTATCAACTTTAAACTAATGTTGACTCACATTTTGCTACTTAAAGCTTATATGATTTCTGTTCATTATTTTTATGATAAACTTTATCTCAAAACTTTATATGCGACATGATGTGGCAAAATCAGTGTTTAGATACTTTGGTACTGACATTTTTAATACACTTCATGCTCAGAGATGTCAGCAAAGGCTGTTAAAGTTGGTCTATTTATGCAGATATTAGCAAAGGTGAAAAGGCTGTTAAAGTTGGTCTAGTTATGCAGTATTAGCAATGGTGAAAAGGCTGTTAAAGTTGGTCTAGTTATGTTGATATTAGCAGTGGTGGAAAAGCTGTTACAGTTGGGCTAGTTATTATGCAAGCTTGAGCATACTGCATCTAGATTATCAATTTCTGAGGAAGTCAGAAAATCTGGTTGCTATACTATTGTCTGCACGGGTTACCCTTTTCATGTGCACCCTTCATGCATTTCAGAGTATCCAACATTCATTCATTACCTGCTGTGCATGTGAACAACTACATTTTTGTCCATATTTTCAGGTCCATGTCCATCTCTTGTAGGCATCCCTAACATGTTTCATGCCCTTAAACTCTGTTTTCACAGTTCTCCACAAGGTAGTGGTTGTTGTTAGCAACCTGTTCCCCCCCCCCTTCCCCAACCCACAGCTTTAGTGTCAAACAGTTTTGATGTTGATGCTAGACCTTCTAACCATTATGGTGGTTTTAGTTTTCTCATATCGATGACAGATTTGTTCGCAACATGGCTGCATGTTTGTATATCATTGCTCTGTTTATTTGTAGTATGCATTGTGTAAAAATTTAAAATTCTTGAACATGTACATTTGGAGTTGTTGATTTTCAGTGGTACTTTGGCATTTATTTGTATTTTTTATTTGTTTGTTTGTTTTTTTTTTCCGAAAACATGAAAATCCCACATGGCTTTTCATTTTGTCTACCTCCATGATATTTTTAGTCTGTTTTCATTACCTCCGTAACCATTTTCATTCCATACCTTAATGTTAATTTAGCATCAGTCATCATCATTATCATCATCAGATCCATTAATACTTCCATGATCATGTGACATTTCTGTGGTGACTCACATCAATATAAATGCCAACAACAGTGTGTCATGATTGTGACGGCTGTACATAGTATTTTACATAATAAGGATGATTGTGACAACTAAATGTAGTGTGTTACATGATAAGGAAAAGTTATACAAACAGATCTTAATGTCTTAGAGTAAATTTTAGTAGATATTGTACATGTCTATGTCGTTTTATCCGTACACCCGAAAGCCGTAATATTCTGAAAATCTTAAAGTTTATTTCGGCTACTTGTTGATCACAATTTGGGTGATTTCTGACAATGTGGAGGCCATTTGGGCTATTTTTGAACACATTTTGGGCGATCTGGGCTACGTTTTTTAATGCGATTTGGGCAACATCTGAAACTGAAAAAATCCTGTTTCCGAAACAAAGCTGTCCCTGAGTATTTTGGATTAAAGGAAACAGAACTCTACATACCTCTACACCTCATGGTAGAAGGGTACATACCTCTACACCTCACGGTAGAAGGGGAACGACTAAGTAAGAACTCTACATACCTCTACACCTCACGGTAGAAGGGGAACGACTAAGTAAGTAAGTAAGAACTCTACATACCTCTACACCTCACGGTAGAAGGGGAACGACTAAGTAAGTAAGAACTCTACATACTATTTTGCTTTCTTTAGAGCTTGGAAACCTTTTTTGAGCATTCAGTGAAACTTTACTCACATTTTTTTATTTCATTTATTTATTTTGTTTGAGGGGGGTAGAGGGTGTCAGAAGTTTACTTTTCCTTACAGCTAGCATGTTTTCATTGGTGGGTCTGTTTTTTCTTTTGTTCTTACATGTGTAATTTAACATTTTGTTTGAGTTATGCTCAGTGATATCTTGGTGAATCAGGACACTACTGCTAGTTTTTAGCAGAGGCGGTTATTTTACAAAACCAGTTTTTATTGCCAAAGCCGTTACCGAATCTAGAGTTCCCAAGTGGCCATTGATGGTGGTTTTTCTTTTTTTTTTTCATCCCAGTGATGACAAAGCCAGACATGCAGTTTTGTAAACTGGAGGAGGTCAATGATCATACACAACCTGGAATAGAACCTGTGTGGATTTGAGAGATTCTTGAATCATGGCAACCGAGAATCCTGGGAGGAGAACCTCTTGGGTTTTATCTCCACTCCTCCCATAACAATCCTGTTATCACGACCTTTTGACGTGTGCTATGACTGGTGACAGGCTTTGTCTTAGATGGCATCATTTGATATGAACGAATTAATAAACAGATGAACATAATTATATAAACTGGGTGAACAAAATACATGTTCAGCATTTTTACTTTTCTGGTGAATTACCAGCAAATTAAAGGCATAATAATATAGTTGATAATGTTCAATATTAATACACGTTAAAGATGTATTTAGTAAGTAACTTTGACATTTGGTTTTGAGGACCTTCATTATTGCACGCAGACAGCTCCATTAGTGCTCTGATCTCCCCCCTTAGATTACACAAGGAGGATCTCAGCACTGTGCACAAACTCTGTGGCGCCAGTGAGGATCCCAATAAGTGTATACAGGAATCACACATTCTATAAATATTTTTGTGATGGATAGGCTCCCTCATTTTTAAATTTTGCTAGGGCTGCGGCCAAATTTTTCTGCCATTATCTGAGAAGGTTAGGCGTCAGATCTCACTACCCAGATGGGGAGTATGACTTTATTAGTAACCACTGGTTCTGACAGAAACTTCAGTCAGTTATATTCCCTGTACTGGGAGCTAACCCAGCCTAGCCTTCTGGGATAAGGGCGAAAAATAGGAGGTCTCGTGTGCAAGTTGTGCACGTTAAAAATCCCTCGCCAAGTTTGAAATTACTGAGAGTAGGTTCCCACAGGGGCTGCCCTGGCAACATTTAAAAAATTAGGAAACCTACCAACCACAAAAATATTTACAGAATGTGATTCCTGTATACACACACACTGAGATTCTTGCTGGTGCTACGAATTTCATTCACTGTACTGAGATCCTCCTAGTGTGATCTAACAGAGGAGATCGGAGCACTGATGGAGTTGTCCGTGTGCAATGAAGATGGTCCTTAAAACCAAACCAAACAGAATTGAACGACTGTGGAAAGTAGTTACAGGACTGGTACAACAAATCTCTGCACCCATGACATCAGCCCCACGACAGCCGAACATCTGCTGCAGGTCCTGCCCAGTATACAGCAGTGAACAATGTCTGAGGATGAACCAAGGCAGGAGACAAATAAGAAAGTACTAACATTTTGTTTGACTTGGTTTATTATAACTGCAAGTGAATTTATGGGCTGCTGTCGTCCTTTGCCGGCCAAGCTGGAGTCACCTACAGACCACAAGGTCTTTTGTATTTGGACATGTGCCCTAATATAACTGATAAACCTTGTTTCTAGGTTGAACAGGGTGTGGCACAACTCCTATTAAATTTTTTTTTAAACCAAGCTGGAGTAAATCGCACAGACCCACAAGAATCAGCAAAGCATGTTTAACTCTTACTATACGGGAGCTAAAACCGCGTTTTTACGCGCTAGTTTAGCTATCGTTACCGTCGCGCGCCACTTGAACTGGCGAGCCGTAAAATTGGTACTAAACCCGCGCCACTTCACGGGGCTTGCCGGATACTAAGAGTTAATATATTCTACTGAACACAGAATTGAAGTCTGTTGCCTCAAAAAAAAAACTTCCGTTTCAGGTTGAGACCTTACAGTCATCATTGAGAACATGATGGTAGACAAGTAACATTAGTTCATCCACATTGAGGATTATTATACTGCTCTGTCAGTAGATGGTGGCTTTTTGGCACAGTTTCAAGAGACAATATTCATGTAGTTTAGAGAAGTCAGAGGAGGTACACTTGTTCATTTTTTTTTGTTTACCGTTAAGAGGATGTGGGAGTTTCCCCATGTTTGATTCAAGGAATTTTCTGTTACTTTGAGTTTTTATATATTTTTAAAGTTTACGGGTCAGGTCTTTCCAAGTGTTATTTAAAAGTATAGTAATGTTATAAATAGTTGTGAAGGAAATTGAATAAGAATTGATAAAATATTAAATTGGGACAAAACAAAACAAAAACTTAGTTCAAATATACAGGCCCCCAAAAACTGACCTCCCGGTATGAGCACTTGGGAAAATCGGCCCCCTAATACTGGCTTCTCATCCCGTAAAGGTTAACAAATATAGTCATTAATTAGGCTTATAATCTACATCTTATAATTTACTACTTGAGTTAGGGAAGGAGAAGGCAGCGAAGATGAGAACTGGTCA
Organism: Oreohelix idahoensis; assembly: GCA_024509875.1. NCBI lineage: Eukaryota > Metazoa > Mollusca > Gastropoda > Stylommatophora > Oreohelicidae > Oreohelix > Oreohelix idahoensis. The sequence continues at coordinate 89,998 of JAMPIV010002655.1, read as the reverse complement.
CCCCCATCTCTCAGTGCTGGACCTAGTACAGTGAAGTCTCTAACACTTCACTCCCCTATGGCTGTATCTGCTATGGGACGACCTTTACATTTTTGTATAATCTACATCATCATCATTCCACAGATGGCCGCCGCCTGTACACTCTCTCAGATATACCATATCCTTGCTCATCCTGGAAGTATCCTACAGATGGCATTTTTCACTTGAATCCTACCACATTAAAGGAAGAGAAATAAATATACTACTGGACAAAAGTTAAGGGCCGCCATTCAGTTTAGACAAGGTTTATATAATTGATTGGCAAACTGTAAAGACAAGTGAAAATGTCATTAAAACTGAGCTCAGAGAAATGTATATATATTTCTGTGTGCACTAGGTTAATTTTTCTTAAATGTCCAAAAACTGGGTCACTTTAACCCGCACGTGAAAATTGCCATTGTTGCTGCAAAAACTCGTGGTTTTTGCAACACGCCCCACTAGTTCAAAAGGTGAAAAAGTGAGTTGAATTTGAATGCACGTGGAAAATGATCATCGGTAAAGAGTGTTCACCGTTGGTATGCAATAAATCATTATGACAAGTGGTCGAAATGATCACTGCATTAGCCATGCCACCAAGGAGAAGTCTCAGCACTGTAGACCGTGGTCGAGCCATGGCATGGATTCAGGATGGTCAATAAATAAATATTAGACAAACGTAAAGGTATTCTTTTCAGGCACTCGTAAGAAATAAAGAAGTAGAACACTAGGCAACAGAAAAACAACAGACGTGAGTGGCTTACCCAGGATTTGAACCCTGGACCTTCCGTGCGACAACACCGCCTAGCTATACAAGCGAATCACACTATCCTCCCGGCCAGCTATGCATCCCCATAAAAAGATGCTTTACTGACCAGTCATTAGTGCGAAAAGCAAGACAACACCGGAAGTTTACAATGGGCAGCTTAGCCTTATTAATGACGCAATCTCGTCTGTTGTTCCCCTATTATACAGTATATGTCAGTCCACACAAGACAAAGACCTTGATACTGTGTCTAGTAAATGATAGAAGACTTAAGAACAGTAGTATAGAACAGAGGTTAGGTTTCTGGTATTGTATAAACATTTATAACATATAAGGAAGGGAAACCCGAGGCCTGTAAACAGTAAATAAATATTAGACAAACATATTAAGAAAAAGAACATAAAACAGGACGTAGTGTTTTTGAACAGGCACTCGTAAGAATTCAGGATCAAATTTGAGACCGGGAATTGTGGATTAACTCGAACAGGACTAGACAATTGGCAGAAAAACAAATCGGAGAGTATTTGCCTGAATGGCGAGGGACACCTGTCTTACCGTAAAATCAGGATTTAGAACCTGAGGATGGTACAATCCAGGATGTTCTGTTCGTCATGTTGCAAGACGTTTAGCAGTGTCGCACTCTACCATTCAGAGACTTCTTGAGAGATTTCAAGCTACCGGACATTTGGAAAATCGACCCTGCTCACGAAGAATTATATAAACCTTGTCTAAACTGAATGGCGGCCCTTAACTTTTGTCCAGTAGTATAGTTGTAAGGTATTGATGGAAAAGATATAAGAATACTCAGTAACCTTTATTGGGAGCAAACTGCCACAGTAAGATCGGGAAGGAATTATTCACCATACATAGACATAAAAAGAGGTGTCAGACAAGGTTGTGTGCTGTCCCCCTGCCTATTTAATTTATACACCGAAAAAATTTTCAAACAGATACAGGAAATACCAGGACTGAACATCAGTGGAAGATCAATAAACAACCTTAGATATGCAGATGATACCGTGTTGTTAGCTGAAAGCGAACAGGAGTTACAAGAACTAGTGAAGCAAGTGAACAGTATAAGTCATGAATATGGACTCGACATTAATATTGAGAAAACTAAAACTATGATAATTAGCAAAACAGACGATAAACCCACATTAAAGATAAGCGTAAATGGGAAAATCCTGGAACAAGTCAAGAGCTACGTATATCTTGGTCATATAATAACAGAAGATGGCAGATGTGAAACAGAAATCAAGAAGAGAATAGGAATGGCCAAAGCTACATTCAACAACATGAAACATATACTGACATCCAAACAGTTATCTCATAAATTAAAACTGAGAATCATAAAGTGTTATATATATTCTGCATTTCTGTATGGTGCAGAAACATGGACGATGAATAAGCATTTGGAAGAAAGAATTGAGGCTCTTGAAATGTGGATATATAGAAGAATGGGGCGTATCTCATGGAAAGAGATGAAAACAAATAAGGAGGTCCTAGAAAATCTAGGTATGAAAAGAGAACTAATGAGAGAGGTCAAAGTTCGGCAGCTAAAATACTTTGGCCACATAAAAAGGCATAACACCTTGCAGAAGACCATAACAGAAGGGAGAGTTGAAGGTAAACGTGCAAGGGGAAGACAGCGCTATAAGTGGGAAGATAACATCAAGAGATGGACGGGAAAGAGTCTATCAGAGTGTACCACCAAGACAAGAGACAGAAGACGTTGGAGATCCATTACAGCCAACCTCCGTTGTGGAGATGGCAACTGATGATGATGATGATAGTTGTAAGAGTAGTCTAGACATGAGGACACGTTTTGCTTGGATGGCAGGGCTACTGTGTAGTAGTAACCCGTATATATCTTATTGTTTAGGCAGGACTCTCCATCAGCTCACCATCTCCTCCATTACGATAAGACCGTAGAAAAACATGCATGTTAATGCATACTGTACTGCACATCATAGCCATGAATTGCAAGAATTCTTTATCTTTGATGCATTTAATGTTTGATTCGTTTCACAGATTGCACTGCCTAAGAGTTGCGTTGTTATTGTTGTCATATTAACATGTTATATTTTGTTCATGCTTTTGTTATTGTTATTGAGATTTTCTTCTTTATTTATTTCGTTCCAGAAATTCATACTTATTGTTACTGAGTAATGAATGTTTTATTTTGTTGAGAGTTTTTTTTGTTTTTTAATTTTGCGTTCAGCCATTGCCTGTTTTCATTACTTGCAGCATTGATGAACCCACCATCTGTGTATTTTTATGTGAGTCTGGTGATTTCAGTTCATGCAGGAAAAAAAGGGATGTGGGCCTGTTACATCAACTTTTACATCTAGAGAGGAAATGGTGGAATTTAAAGCTAGGTTTTTGAGGATCTTTACTGAAACACTCATAACCTGACCTATGATTATGAACACTACCCTTTTGTTACACGGTAACTTTGCAGCTGTCTCAGAAATGTAAATACTGTTGCGGTAAAGAACAAGAATTCAATGTCACACATAAAGTATAAATGTCAATTGTTTTGTTGTTTTTTTTTAAGCACTATAACAGAACAGCCAGTGTACATTTTTAATCAGGGTACAATATTTAATTTACAATTTAAAAAGAAAGGAATTTAAAACAAACTAATAAATACATTATTTCTTTCAAATTTGAGCTTATATGGCTGGATATATTAATATCAAAGGCAAAAAATTATCAAAATTGGACCTAGAGGTCTGTTGTATTTTGGACATGTACCCTAATATAACCGACTAGGTTAAACACAGGACGTGCCTCTCCAAAACTTTATTTTTTTGTTGTTTAAATATCAAAGGCAAACATTGATCAGTGGTGTCATTAAGGTGCTCCATTGTGGTGCTTTGTCCATTTCCTTGAAGATGATGTCTATAATCCTCATTCCCAGAAATACTTGGCTGCTGGACTATGGACTAATTAATGACATACCCAGTTATTGTGTCATTTTAACATTAACTCTTGTTATCCCTAATGATCTTTTCTTCTTCTTCGATCCTTAACCACCGACCGTCAAAGCAGTCAGTGGCCATCACGCCTAGTGGCGTCTTGTAGGGCAACAACAAATTGATTCCACTTTGCACGGTCGGTGGCCATCCTTCGTACAGTGCCCCAACTCTGGTTCATTCTTTGCATCTCAGCCTCCACAGTCCTCCGCCAAGTTGTTTTTGGTCGGCCTCTCTTTCGCTTTCCTTCAGGGCTCCAAAGCATAGCTGTTCTTGTGATGGCATCGGGGTCTCTTCTGAGGACATGACCAACCCAGCTCCAGCGTCTGCCAGCTATGATGGTGTGCTTGTCCTCTTGCTTGCTACGAGTAAGCAGATCTTGGTTGGTGATGGTATTCGGCCAAAAGATGCGGTGAATTTTTCTTAGGCATGTTGTGTGAAAAGAGGACAATTTTGACATTTCCTTCTCTGTGACTCTCCAGCATTCCGCACCATAGAGAAGCACAGAAAGCACGCAACTCTGGTATAATCTTAATTTTGTGCTTGTGCTGTATTGGGAGGACTTCCAGATGTTATTTAGGCTAAAGAAGGCTGTTCTTGCCTTATTCATTCTGATGTTGATGTCTTTGCCTGCCCCACCGTCTGGTGTTACTATGCTTCCTAGGTATGTGAAGGTATCTGTCTGTACCAATTGCTGATTCCTTACTGATATGGGCTCAGGGTTGCTCACATTGAGCGTCATGACCTCAGACTTCTTTAAATTGATGTTCAAGCCCACCTGCTGGCTGAATTTATTAAGTCTATCCGTTTTTTCCTGGATGTGTTGATTGAATGTGCCAGCAGTGCAATGTCATCTGCATATTCCAGATCTTCCAATGTAGAAAATGTAGTCCATCTTATTCCTCTTGGACTGCCCTCTGTTGTCTGGCGCATCACCCAGTCTATGACTGTTAAAAAAAGAGTGGTTGATAAGGGGCATCCCTGTCGTACTCCTGTCTTCACCTCGAAGGTTAGGTTGCTCTGCCCAACACTACACGTAAAGTTGGCATAGAGGCTTTTTATGATTGACACTATGCAGCTTGGAATTCCATAAGCCCTCAGTATTTTCCATAAACTGTCCCTATGTATGCTGTCAAAAGCCTTTTCAAAATCAACAAAATTTATGTAAAGCTGTCTTTGCCATTCTGAGCACTGCTCTATAATGTTCCTGAGAGTGAATATATGGTCTACACATCTTCTGTTCTTTCTAAATCCTGCTTGTTCTTTCCTCAGTTTGTAGTCTACTGCCTTTGAAATTCTCTGTATAATTATCCTGCCTAGTATTTTGCTGGGAACTGAGAGAAGAGTGATTCCTCTCCAATTATTGCAGTCTGCAAGATCTCCCTATTTGGGCAATTTGACAATTATTCCTTTGTTCCACTCTGATGGTGTTGTCCCCGTTTTCCACACTTGTGCAAATAGTGGTTCTAATAGTTCTGCTGCTAGCTCAGGGTCTGTCTTAAATAGCTCTGCATTTAAGTTATCATGGCCCGGAGCTTTACCGTTCTTTAACCCTTTGATTGCTGTGATGATTTCTTCTTTTCGTGGAATGTCTGTATTTACATCTAGATCGTTTTCAGCCTCAGGAACATTCAATTGTGTCTCTGGTATTTCCTTGTTCAGAGTTTCTCTGAAGTGCTCTGCCCATCTTGTTTCCTGTCCCTCTGCTGTCTTGATGAGATTTCCTTGCTTATCTCTTACTAATGTAATATTGTTTGCACCTTGTTTTCCGCTGATGAATTTAGTTATTTTGTATACTGTGCTTTGTTCATTTCTCAGTGCTGCCTCTTCTGCCTGTTTTGCAAGATCGTCTAGGAAATTCCTTTTGTTGGCTCGGGTTTGGCGTTTAACTTCCCTGTCCAGCTGGCTGTACTGTTCGCTATATAGTTGCTTTAACCTGGGGGACTTCGCTTCTGTTTTCTTTCTTTTCATTTCCTTTCTCATCTTTATGGTGTTTAGTGTTTCTGGTGTTATCCAGTCTTGCTTCTTCCTTTCCTGGAATCCTAAGCATGATTTGCTACTTTCCTTATATAAGGCCTACTGTTGAAATGGTGTTGAAATTCTGGTCTATATCATCAGTCAATGTCTTTTCCTGGCTTTTGGCAAATTGATATCGTTTCTTAATGTCGGCCTCAAAAGCTTTTCTGGTAAGGGGGTCCTTCAATTTGCTGATGTCAAACCTTTTCTGTGTAGTTACAGTTGGTCCAGCCCTTCTTAGTTTCACTTTCAGTTTTGCTACTACTAAATGGTGATCACTTCCCACATCTGCACCTCTTCTTACCTTCACATCTTGTAATGCATGTCTCCATCTACCGTTAACCATGATGTGGTCTATCTGGTTTCTGTCCCGACCATTTGGTGATTCCCATGTTAACTTGTGAATTTCCTTATGTGGGAAAAGTGTTCCTCCAATGACCAGGTTGTTAATGCTACAGAAACTTATTAGCTTATCCCCATTTTCGTTTGCTGTTCCGCTGCCGCATTTCCCCATTGTTCTTTCATTATATGTATTGTGTGTACCAACTTTCGCATTGAGGTCTCCCATTACTATAACAAGATCATATCTAGGTGTGTCTTCCATTTCTTTCTGCAGTTGTTGATAGAATTCATCCTTGACTTCCTCAATGCTATCATTCGTTGGTGCGTAGCATTGTATTATTGTAGTGTTGGTGAATCTCCCTCTCAATCTCAATCGTATCAGTCTGTTGTTGATGGGTTTCCATTCCAGTAATGTCCTTTCTATCCCTTTCTGTAGAATAATGGCTATGCATTCACTGTGCTGTCCATCCTCTCTTCCAGAGTAAAATACTGTTTCTCCTGTTGCTGTTTTAACTTTTCCTGCCCCTGTCCATCTGCTCTCACTTATCCCCAGGATGTGTAGCCTATAGTTTCTCATTTCTGCCGTGACCTGTCTTAGTTTACCTGTCTCGTACATTGTCCTGACATTCCAAAATCCTATTCTTGTATCCTGTTTTGCGGTCAGGACATCCGTTTTCATGTCAGTGGCTTCCTTTCGGCTTTCACCACTGACAGTCATACGAGCCACAGACTCCGAATGTCCATCCCGCAGCAAAGTTTGTTCATTTGATGTTGTTTCCGTAACTTCATTATTTTTTTTACATAGACAGGGGTGTCAGCCCTATGCTAAAACCCCCAACCTGGAGGACCAGGGTACCAGCTTTTGTCTGACCCCTACCCACACAGACCAGTCCAGCTTGGTTGAACCTACCAGGAGTAAAACTCCCACTGGCATAGCTCTGGGGATTGTCAGGGTACGCAAGCTGCCATACCGCTACAAGGTATAGGTACCATTGATGGCAGTATCCCTAATGACATACCCAGTTATTGTGTCATTTCAACATTAACTCTTGTTGTCCCCAATGACATACCCAGTTATTGTGTCATTTCAACATTAACTCTTGTTGTCCCCAATGACATACCCAGTTATTGTGTCATTTCAACATTAACTCTTGTTGTCCCCAATGACATACCCAGTTATTGTGTCATTTCAACATTAACTCTTGTTGTCCCCAATGACATACCCAGTTATTGTGTCATTTGAACATTAAATCTTGTTGTCCCCGGCAGTTTTTAGGGATTCCCCCAGCCACATCAAACTGAAAGCCAGTTTTTTTGTTTTCTATAAGTGGTGTTTTCAAATCAGTAAACATATATTTCCTCATCATTTTCCCTCTGCGCTCCAGACAGAGCATGGAGCTAACATTATAGCTGGTCCCCTTGCAGGAAACCTGCACCACCCAGTCTCTCACACGCTGTGGCTGCAGTGGGTTTGTGTGGCAATTTTTTTGACATGATGAGGCTGCCAGCCTCATGAACAGCCTCATGTTAGTCTGACGTGCCTGAGGATGAAGTGGTCCTATTCTTTGTCTGTTGAGAGACCTCCAGAAGTTTACGGAGGAAGATGCAGTCTTAATATTCTTTGTGCCCCCTTATGGGTCCAGGCAATACAGGGGTGTACCCTTACACAGCGTAATGGTAACATTATCAGACCTAAAGGTCTTTCATATTTGGACATTCGCCCTGATGTAACCGACTAGGTTGAACGGGACACGCCTCACCACCACAAGGCAAAATTTTTATCCAAAAAAAAAAAAAAATCTGGAGCCTCTACATGCAGCTAGTCCTATTTTTTTTCTTTGTCAGTTCTGATGGGAACTACACAGGGCAAACACACATTTATACTTAGGAGAAAATATCTCATACTATATATAACAATCATTGTAAACCTGACTGAATAAATTGTTGTTTTGTAAGCGTTATATAAGTCTGAAATACAACAAATAAGTTTGTTTATAGGGTGATTGAAAAGTTAATTCTTATTTTTAAATTTTTATATCCTTATTTGTGTCCGTTGGATATGCGTGAAAGAAATGTGAAAACAAGGAACGATAAATGCCATGTGACTAATACTTTTTGTTATTTCCAGAAAGAAAAGAAAATCTAAAAATGGGCCCATCAACTGACATTTCAAGGTAGATACCAAAAAATTGCTGCCCGCTATAATAAAATAACAGTTAAATTCTTTTTGATTGACTTTTGTTTCATATAATTTAGTTGAATAGGAGTGCAGAAATACACATTTTTTTAAATACCAACTTTTCAATCACCTTGTACTGTATAAAGTGCAAACATGAGGAAATCTGCCCTTAGAAGAATAATGTACTATATCATGTTTGTGGATTAGAAATAGTTAATGATGGCTTTGATTGAACCATTGAGGGATCATATGGGTCTGTGAGGCACTGGTTGGAGAAAAAAACTAGGCTAGTCACTTATGCATTTGTAAAACAGACCTTTATATTGTTGTGTGCAATGTTCTGATGTGTCTTTTGTCTCACTACAGCACTGGTTTTAAATGAGATATTTCTTGGTCATGGTTATTTTTGCAACGTTTATTTGTTTATCATTTCTTATTAAATTTTGTGTTCAATAAAAATATTGTTTGTTGGACGTATGTGACATTACACTTTAAGCAACCATCAGTTTTTGTTTGTAAATTTATGTTGCGGTTTTTTTTTATCTTATTGGCCCCACTTGTCCATTCTGTTTACTGTTGAAGAATGTGTTGATGTATTATCTGACGGTTAATCATAATTTAATGTGTTTAATTCTAAAAGAATATGCATAGGCTGTGGAAGAAGGTTGTTTATCTATGAAGTATGCTCAATACACTTTCAAACATGAATGCTTGCGAAGAATAAAAGGGGTTGAAATAGCATGACAAGAACTGATGACAAGAACCAGACGGTGGAACAAGAAATGAGGTGAATAGGACACACATTGATGAAACCTGTTGATAGCACTACAGTGCTGTCTCTTGTTCTGGAATCCCCATTTTAAGAGAAGTAGAGGGAGACCAAAAAGAAAAAACACATGGAAAAGAGAACTGGAGACACAATAAAAGGAATAAACACAATAAACGGAATAAACACAATAAAAGGAATAAAAAATACATGGAAAGATCTTGAGTGAATAACATAGGACAGGAGTACAGTGCATTCATGCCTGTGCTCCTGGGGTAATTATAGGGTAATTACTGGCTGAAATGCTCACTAGAACTACTGCATATAAAAAATGTACTTAAATAACAGGATATTATTAAACAAGGCAATTGCTTTTACACGGAATGTTTGATTGTAAATTATTTTTACTTGAACATTTAAAAAATGTATGTTTGGTTGTAAATTATTTTGCATGAACTAAAAAGATGTGTTTGGATGTAGATTATATTATTTACATTAACAAAAAACAAAAAATACAAGATATTTGTTTTGTTGTAAATTATTGTTCCATGAAAGAATATATTTTGGTTGATACTATGTTTACATTATATTCAGCTGTATTCATACCTTTAAATGCAGTATTCACTACTGGTAGCACTGTTCTTGCTTAGTTGGGAATATGTATATTCTTCTTGAAGGCAGGCTGGATCTGTGTACTTAATTACACTTGTACATTTGTTTAATGTTTGTTCCATACATGCCAGTAATTGTGGCTTTTGTGGTAACATTTTTTTGTATTGTTATTTACAGTGCAAGCTAACTAATTTTGACTTATTATTACTTTGAGATTTATTTTGCAATAAAATTATGCCAGTGTTTTACTGTGGAGTTGCATTCAAAGACAATACATGTGGTGAAGTTTGACTGTGAAGTTGTATTCAAAGACAATAAATGTGGTGAAGTTTGACTGTGAAGTTATATTCAAAGACAATAAATATGGTTAACTTTGAGGTTGCATGCAGAGACAGTAAATATGGTTAGGTTTGATTATGAAGTTAAATTCAAGGACAGTAAATGTGGTTTATTTTAACTGTGAAGTTAAGGTTTAAAGACAATAAGTGTAATTTTGACTGTGACATTACATTCAAAAACAATAAATATGGGTGACTGTGAAGCTACATGCAGAGGCAGTAAATATGGTTCGGTTTGATTATGAAGTTAATGCAAAGACAATAAAATGTGGTTATGTTTATTAAAAGAACGCATTTTTTTTTGTTCTTTGAAGACAACATTATAATGGTTGAAAATCGTGTTCTTACTGTCATTTAAAACAAACAAGAAAATAAAGTATATTTTTGACTAGCGAGGAAAGTATAGTTCAGGGAGAAATGCGCAGCTGCATACGTTAACATGTGAGAAAACTATAATTACAGTAAGAGTCAAAATATTTTGGTACAGTCATTGTGGGAAGTATTGTTGCAATATGTGGAGTAGATTTGTATCTATCTCTGAGAAGAGTATTCTTAAGTGACCGAGCTGTAATTACTAGGCTTGAGAAAGGTACAGTTACTATGAATAATAATGCTGCTTATGCAATAATGGACAAAGCTCATGAAACAGTTTTGAGAAAAGTATAGTTTTTATAGGGTAAAATGTACCCACAGTCGGTGACAATGTTGTTAATGCTATCATTAACAAATTTATTTATACAGTCATTGAAACAAGTTTAGTTACAATCATTAACAGTTTTTTTTTTTAATGCTGTCACTGAGGAATGTATACTTTTTAAATCTTTGGAAATCACACGTGTTGAAATGTTTAAATAATACATTGTTGAATAGCATTAAGCCAAGTGTAGTTACAGTTGGTGACAGTGGTGTTTTTATTGATTCAATCATTGAAAAAAAGTTTAGTTACAATCATTAACAATTTTTTTTAAACGTTGTCCGTAAGGAATGTACGCTTTTAATCTTTGGAAATCACTGAGGTGGATAATACACTGTTGAATGGCATTAAGTGAAGTTTAGCTAACAATCACTGACAGTGTTGTTAATGCTGTCTGTAACAAATTTATGTATACAATTATTGAAAAAAAGTTTAGTTACAATCATTGAGACATGCCAACAGTTTATACAGTTCATGAACAACTTGCAGTAACAATCAATGAGAATATATTTAGAGCTTGATATTTTTTGTTATTTTTTTATTTCCAAAGCTGTGTTTGATGTCAAACATTATCATGTTAAATAGATGCCATATATACTCACATTTATATGTAATAAAGTTTTTTAATATCCATATTGTGTCATATTTGTGTCTCCAAATGACCAGTTCAATATTTTGCTGGCCAATTTAAATGATGTTTTGTATTGCTAGGTAACAACCAGTCGTGTTAAGACAATCTCATGTAGCTTTGAGGAGGTCAGGTATGACAGCCTGGCTAGTGTTAAATTAAATCATTTTGTCAGTTTGTTTTGTTTTGTGGCTTTGAGTGGATGTAGAAGATATTTGTATGGAAGTTTACTTGTGTGGAGGCATTATTACATTAAGATATACATATACATTGTGCGACAATTTTATGTGCATGTAACTATGAAATTATGTTCATTGACAATAAATGTGAACCTAGGAAATGAGGTATCTGAGGAAGGTGGTTGAAGTAACAAGAAGAGACATGGTCCGCAACCAGATGAAACGTCAAGGCCTAAATACCCAACCCCTGCACACCCAAGTAGAACAGTCCCAACTAAGATAGTTTGGCCATGTCTGCAGAATGAGAGAAGATCAGCTACCAAGACCAGCATGGGAAACTAAGAACCAGGGATCCAGACCTCCAGGACGACCCAGATTCCGCTGGGAGGACAACATAAGACAGTCTTTGAAGGACCGAGGACTAGAATGGAACCAGGCCAGGAAGAAGACAGCCGCTAAGATAGTATGACACTCTCTCTTCCAAATGTCTACACCTCTCGGTAGAAGAGGAATGACTAAGTAAGTAAAACAATAAATGTGGTGACACTCGTAAAAGAAAAATGATTTAACCAGATGAGTGGACCTAGCTGCCCTTGGGTGAACAATGTACCAACCATATTGTGGTGCGGCGTACAGATGGCTCGCAGGGTTGAAAGAGTTAAACGATTGTCAGTGTGTATTTGTTACCTCCTAATAAAAAGTGAACCCAGTGATCCGTTATCCATTGAAGGACAAAATCGTCATGTTTTCATGGTGAATGTTGAAGACCTTTCAAATCACACTATATATGAAACAAGAGCCATTATTTAGTTGTTGTATTTTGCAATACCAGTAATACTGAGTAAAAAAACATGTTGTACCTAGCATGTACATACTTTTACTATAACAAATGTATTGTAAACAATTTCTACTGGTATTAGGTGTTAGTTGCACATTAATTCGCTTTGATGAATTTACTTCTTTTAGCAACAAAAAAAAAGCAACTATTATTGACGCATAGAATGTATGTATGTGCAATTTCTCATTTTACTGGTTTTGTGTTTGTGACCAAGAAAAACAGCCATCTGCTATTTTAAGATCCTGTCTTCGGTAACTTTCGTCATTGAGACTCTAGGGTCTCTGCAGCAGAGACACATAAACTCTTCTTCAATGCTGATCTTTACTGTCTGTGTCATTGTATTTTTCTTAATGCTGTGTGTGGTTCACTTCTAGTCAATATTAATTATTTGCTTTTCATGTTAAGTCCTTTCTGGAAGGATTAGTTCAATTCTTTGGGTCTCAGCTTTATTGATTGAGGAGTCTGGAACCACACAGTAGATATATGATAATAGATGTAATAAATATCGGGCCGAAACACTTGTCGGACAGGGGGACCTCTTCTGATGATCAGATTGCTTCCTGTTGTATCACTCTGTAAAGAGTTTCCTATCATGATCATAGATGTAATAAATATGTATCATTTATTGTTGAGATAATCATCCGTTTATTTATTTGACAATTTAGCCTCCCTGGAGAGACTGGCCTAAAATGTTCTTCTGTCCTATACTTCGTATAGTAAGTTGCATTATGTCATTTCTTATCACCGCTGCAAGAACATTTGAATGCTTGGTGCAGGCTTCCTGCAAAAAAGGGGACCAGCTACAGTGGTGACTTCATGCTCCGTCAGGAGCACTAATGATAATAATAATGTCATTTCTATCTGAAACAGTAAATGCACTTTCAACTTTTTGTCTAAAAATATATCCACTTCTACAAGGTAGAATATCGAATAATAGATTTTTTTGGTTAACCATGGTATCAAACCAGTGAGAACGTCCTATATCAGAAAACAAGTATTGATATGTAACTACGTGGTTAACCATGGTATCAAACCATAGAGAACGTCCTATATCAGATAACAGGTATTGATATGTAACTACGTGGTTAACCATGGTATCAACCAGTGAGAACGTCCTATATCAGATAACAGGTATTGATATGTAACTGCGTGGTTAACCTTGGTATCAAACCATAGAGAACGTCCTATATCAGATAACAGGTATTGAAATGTAACTACATGGTTAACCATGGTATCAAACCATAGAGAACGTCCTATATCAGATAACGTATTGAAATGTAACTACGTGGTTAACCATGGTATCAAGCAGTGAGAACGTCCTATATCAGATAACAGGTATTGTTATGTAACTACATGGTTAACCATGGTATCAACCAATGAGAACGTCCTTTATCAGATAACACGTATTGATATGCAACTACGTGTTAAAAAGATAATTTTTGTGTTTTCAAATGAAGCCCATATTAACAGTTGCAGTGACACCAGCAAATAAATGTAAATGTGACATGTCTAGTTCATTTGATACTGCATAATTTCTATTTGATCTAACGAACATTGGCAAAAGCTGATGCAGGATGGTGTATCAGATAGCTAACAAATAAGGACACATCTTTTTCTTAGTTTATGGGATTCACTTAGACAACTTTGTATAGTCTGTAATGATACATCTTTTTGTGTGTTCTTAGGGTTCGCTGTTGTTTCTGCATTTTGCCCAAAGAATACTGACAAAATCTAAATTCAATGCAGTATATCAGATAGCAGACGATATTTATTGGTAATGATGACGGAGATATTGAAACAAGATGTCAGAATGTCAATGCAGTGGCTTACCAACTGTCACCACTACTCAAACATCAGTGTGGAAACTTAACAACAGCTGATAAACAGTATATTCTTACCAGTTCTTTGCTATCAGTGTCAAACATGGTCACTGACCAAAGTACAGGAAGGAAAAATCACATCCTAGGAGATGAGATGCTTAAGAAAAGCCATGAATGTTTACCAAGAGAGAGACAGAAGGAGAGAAATGATGATAGAAAAATTATAGGAACTACATCCTGCAGCGTTTTGTATAATATCTCTGTAGAGGTTTTACTATACAAACTAGGCAAAGTCTGGGAGAGAGAGAGGAAATACCAGCAGAATGGAAGGAAGGTTATCTGGTCAAGTTGCCTAAGAAGGGAAATTTACAAGAGTGCACAAATTATAGAGGAATAATGTTACTATCAGTGCCAGCAAAAGTATTAAACAGAATCATCCTTGAGAGATTAAAAGAGTCCATATACAAGCAACTGAGAGATGAACAAGCAGGTTTTCGACAAAACAGATCCTGTACAGACCAGATAGCCACATTGAGAATAATAGTTGAACAAAGTCTGGAATGGAATTCACCGCTATACATCGGATTCGTGGACTACGAAAAGGCATTTGACAGTGTAGATAGAGAATCACTTTGGAAATTGATGAGGCATTATGGAGTTCCCATGAAGATCATTAACTTAATAAAGAAGACCTATGAAGACATGACATGTAGAGTTCTTCACGAAGGACAACTTTCAGAACCGTTTAGGATTAGAACGGGAGTGAGACAGGGATGTCTCTTGTCTCCATTTATTTTCTTACTAGCAATAGATTGGGTTATGAAAACATCGACATCACACAACAGAAATGGAATCCAGTGGAATCTGACTAAACAGCTTGATGATCTGGATTTTGCAGATGACTTGGCTCTTCTGTCCCATAACCATAATCAGATGCAAGAGAAAATGAAAATTCTGGATGAGAGGTCACAACAAGTGGGCCTGAAAATACACAGGGAAAAGACAAAGATTATGAGAATAAATGCAAGAAATGATAACAAGGTTGAACTTTAAGAAACACCACTAAAAGATGTAGAATCGTACACATATCTTGGAAGTAATATAGACAAAGTTGGAGGGACAGACAGTGATATCAAAATAAGAATACAAAAAGCAAGAAAAGCTTTCATTGCATTGGGAAACATGGAGAACAAGAGAAATCAAGTCCAACACGAAAATAAGAATCTTCAACTCAAATGTGAAGTCAGTCCTGTTGTATGGCTGAGAACAACAAAAACAACAACCAAAAAGCTACAGACTTTTATAAACGGGTGCTTGCGTAGAATAGAAGGACTGAAATGGTATGACAAAGTCACAAATGTGGAATTGATGACAAGAACCAGGCAAGTGCCAGTGGAACAAGAGTTGAGAAGAAGACGCTGGCGATGGATAGGACACACATTGAGGAAACCGGTTGATAGCATTACAAGGCAGTCCTTGTTCTCGAATCCACAGGGAAAGAGAGGCAGAGGTAGACCAAAAAACACATGGAGAAGAGAACTGGAAACAGAGGTGATAATGATGAAGAAAACATGGAAAGAACTTGAGCGGATGGCACAGGACAGGAAGACTTGGCATGTGTTGGTGAAGGCCTATGCTCCTTGGGGAGCTAAAGGGTATTGATTGATTGATTGACATCCTGCATCAGATGTATAGAGATACAGAAAATCAAGTGGTTTGACCATCTCTTGAGAATGGAGCCTGATAAATTACCACTACGTGCCTATAACAGAAGAAGATCTGGTTTCAGGTCACGAGAAAGACCAAGAGGTAGATGGATTGACAACAATATGCATTCATCATACAACAATATGGGCACAAAGCAGCCATGGCACACACTTGGCTCAGTAATACTAATTTGAGCTCCACACTGCTCTTCACAGTAATAGTTGAAAGATAAAGTAAGTAAAGTAATGTAATGATATTTATTTATTTCTTCATGAAATTCACTTTAGACGACTGTGTTTAGTTAGAAATGATAGTTATATTTCTTTGTTTATAGGGATTCACTTTAAATAACTGTGTAGTTTGTATTCATACTTCATTTTCTTTGTTCTTGGAATTCACTGTTGTTTCTTTATCTCGTGTAAGAAACATTGACAAAAGCTTATTCAAGGTGCTATAGCAGATAGCAGACGAACATGTGTAGTTGGTAAAGACAGGTCTTTTTCTGTGTTCTTGGAATTTCACTTCAGTTTCTCCAATTTGCTTTTGAAATGCGGCACTTAGATCTGCTATTTCAAAATCAGACGAAATAATAATCCTTGCAAGTTTGTATGTTTTTTTGTGTTTGAAATAACCTGAAGCTTGTAAGATTTAAATGTAGAAAGCATGCTTATTACATGTTTAAATTTCATGAACTTTTTTTTTTCATGTTAATGCATTTGTTTGTTGTAAGTGTTTACAATTTTTACATGAATTTAATGCTTTCTTTTGTGTTTGTTTTTTAATGTACTGTAAAATTTCTTGGTGGCATTACATCATTTAAGGTGAATTAAACAATTTATTTGACAATAGGATTCTTGCTGTTGTCATTCATGCTGTAAGATCTATTTATTTATGATATTTGTGTTTTCGTAATGTTAGTACTCTTCCTGCAATTATTTTAGAAAATGTTACCTTGTTTTGGCAAGGTGTGCACCGTTCAACCTAGACACAAGGGTCCCTCTGTTACATTAAGGTGCATGTCCAAATACAGATGACCTTAATGGTCTGAAATATAATAAGACCTGTATCAGTAATCACGTCAGCGGTGAGGAAAGCAGTCAGTGACCCATAGCTAGACTGCTTGCGTCAGCGAACCAGAGCTGACCAAGACCCTTCTTCACCTCCAAGTGGTGGTCAAGGAAACAGGCTGCATCACTGCAGTCTGGCTGAGAGAGTAGGGATCGAAGTGGGAAGGCTAACCCGGTCCCAAAAATGCTGTGCTGAAGTCGGATGTGTCTGCCGAAAGGCGCAGATATCGCAGCTTCATGTAAACGGACACAACGCAACCAATGTCCTTTTCAGAACGAATGAAGAAGAATTGCCCCGTGTAGTTCATGGGGGTCTCTGAAGAGGGAAAGAAAGAATTGGATTACTTCTCCCTCAGTTATGTTTTATAAGGTAACTAGTATGAGGTTGTGTAAGGGGGGGGGGGGGGGGCCACAAAAGCCACCACTACACAATTGTCATGTGACTGCTTGGTGCAGGGTTCCCACAAAAGCCACCACTACACAATTGTCATGTGACTGCTTGGTTAAGGGTTCCCACAAAAGCCACCACTACACAATTGTCATGTGACTCAGGGTTCGTAGCGACCTTGAAAAACCTTGAAAAACCTGGAAAACGAAAAAAAAAATTCCAGGCCTTGAAAAGCCTGGAAAAATGGCTAAAAGCCTTGAATTTT
This sequence comes from Oreohelix idahoensis, assembly GCA_024509875.1. Lineage (NCBI taxonomy): Eukaryota > Metazoa > Mollusca > Gastropoda > Stylommatophora > Oreohelicidae > Oreohelix > Oreohelix idahoensis. The sequence continues at coordinate 72,400 of JAMPIV010002655.1, read as the reverse complement.
CCGCGTCGGACCTGGAAAAAAAAATACAAATCGGAAGTCTTACGCTTTTCATCCATTTTTTCTGTTATTGGTGGCATTTTTCGTTAAACTTCAGTTACCGTAGAATTTTTACTTCCCTTTGCGCACTAAATCCATTTCCAGACGTTTTCGGGAGTTTGCGTTTTCGGAGGTTTGCGTTTATGACGTGTTCAACCGAATATGGCGGCCAAACCCGTATCGCTGGAAAAAGGACGCAATCGCGACTTTCAAAATTAGCTACAAATACAGTAGCACATATTTGTATGTAAGGTCCTTTTTCCAGCGATACGGGTTCAGCACCCGTATCGCTGGAAAAAGGACCTTAGATACAAATTTGTGCTACTGTATTTGTAGCTAATTTTGAAAGACGCGATTGCGTCCTTTTTCCAGCGATACGGGTTTGGTTGCCATTTTCGGTCGAACCTTAGTTGTCGTCATTCTACTATAGGCCTAGCGTCTGTAGTCTGTTCATTCGAATGAAACATCGCCACCTTTTAAAGTCGAGACTTTGACATTTTGACAGCATCCTTCACTCTTCAATTTATTTTTTAGAAACATGCCCGGTTGTAACTTTCAGCATTCATGTCTAGAAATGCCAAGTTATAAAACATGGATAGCGCCTGGAAAAACTGCAAATTACGCAAGTTGCACCATGTGTAAAAAAGAAATATGTTTGACCAGCATTTGAGAAAGTGCAGTAAAGTCGCATGTTACTGGGAAAAAAACACCAACAACTTGTCTCTGCACATTCAAGTTGTATTAAATCGTTCATTTCAACTGAGGTAAGTAATAAATTTATTTATCTCATTTATAAAACATTTAAATAAGTCCAATTTATAGATAGGCCTACTGTATTTGCGTCTTTAATTTACAATATATTTAGGCTACAGTTTTACTTTTAACCATGGCCAAAATTTATAGGCCTGGTGTTTGAATGAAATTTCTTAGTTTACAACTGTTTACGGGAACATCTTTGACACAGTTTAAGATTGTCAGGAATAGAAATTGATGGCGATTCCATATCATATACCCTGTTATCAGACCCATGTCCCACTGTTCATTCTTTGGAAATAAATATATTTTGAATGATTTTTTTCTTAATGACAGCCTAAAGGGACATATCTCGTTCAACTTCTGAAGGGTTAGGGGCCTATAATTAGGATAGGCCTACATGTTTTCAATTCCAGATAACATGAATAACCGCTGATTCATGAAAGTGCCATAACTTATGTTAAATCACCGTAGGGCCTAATTAGGATGCATGAAAATTAGACTACCAAATTTGTGCATAGTATAGGCCTATGTTATTTTAAAAATAAATAGGTAAACAAGTAAAATTAAATAAAATTTTTAAAAATATCTAAACAAACAAACGAGATAAAACAAAACAAAACCCAACAAAAACACCAAACAAAGATAGTAAAGATGGGTTGGGGTGTAAAGGCCTGCTGTTTCCAGTTAGATATTTAATTGATTTTCACATATCCTATAAGAATATCATCATACCTTCTCCCTCCCAATTACTATATATTAACTTTTCTTGTTCTGGTTAAATATTGTTTGACTTTATTATTCATGCGTTTAGAACTTTGACTTGGTAAATATACATAGCTTAGGCCTACTCATAAGTTATTTGTGTTCCTTTTTTTTTTTAAACAGAAACGAACACAACCCCAAGGAGCAGTTTTTCCCTCAGAAATATCAAAACCATCTAACACTACTCCCTCGGACACTACTTCCTCGGACACGTCAAAAACGTCTAACACTACTAGGAGACCTACAGAGTGACATCATTTGTGACCAAGGAAGAAACTCTCAGAGCTGAGATTATTTGGACTCTTTTTTCAGTGAAAAGTCACCATAGTTTTAATTCAAATACAGGAATTAATAAAATTTTTCAGAAAATGTGTCCTGATAGTTCTATTGCCAGACAGTTTGGTCTATCTGAAAGGAAAACTTTCTACCTGGCCTCTTTTGGACTGGCTCCATATTTCACCTCACTTCTTGAGAGCCAGCTTAGCAAGAACAGTTACATTGTTCTGTTTGATGAAAGCATGAACAAATCAATGCAGCGAAAGCAAATGGATTTCCATGTTCGTTTCTGGGATGTGAATGTGATAAAAGCACATTATCTAACATCAAAGTTTCTTGGACTTGCTAGAGCTCTTGATATGCAGACTGCATTTGATGATGCATGCTCATCATTAAATTTAGGACATTTGCTCCAACTGTCCATGGATGGGCCTAATGTAAATTGGTCTTTTCATGACAAAATTAATGTGCTACTGAACTAGAACTATGGCATAGAACTACTGAATGTTGGAAGCTGTGGGCTGCACAAAGTTCATGGTGCCACAACTGAATATATGTCCATTGATCTGAAGGTTGTGTTGGGGCAACTTTTAGGGTGGTCAAAGATCTTCTTGATGGATAGGCAACATGGGACATATTTTCTTCTGTGGTAGTCTTTACTCAGCCTTCACCTTTATTTCAAGACCTGAAATTCAGATTGGTGCATTTGGAACAGTAGCTGAAAATAGGTAGCATTTTCCTGTAGCACTGAAGAAAAAAACAATTCAAATTGAAAAAAGACAAATCATCCTGTGTTTTGTGCGACAGAAGATAAGGCATGCCGACAGTCACCTGGCATGATAAAAACAGATTTAATCTTATATCTACTGTTCACTCCAATGATAATATAAACAAGAAACTGTCCTGGTCAATGAGCACATAACTACAACACTGCCAACTCTACAAAAAAAAAGATCAAAGCAAAGATCAGGATGTCAGTATAACTCTTATTGAACCTGCTATTCTTCTACGCAATGTGACACCATCAAAACCACAGGTCACAACAACACGACTTACTGAGCACCACTTCATTGATAAATATGAAAGGGCAAGGTACAAACCAGACTGTAAAGTGTGTAAGGCTGCAGGGAACAGAAGCCAGACTTGCATGTACTGCCCAGATTGCAATGTACCTCTATGCCTGATACCCCGCTTCAAGTTATACCACACAGTCAAGGATTATCAACGATCTAGACAAAGACTCTTGCAGAGACCTACAGCTACAACTTCAACCCCAGTTAATGAAAAAAGCAGCTCAGACTACAACTAGAGGTACGTAACTACTCAAACATTTAAAAACGCTCATTGTCAGATGCCACAGATGCAGAATACATTCAAAAAAGACGAACACGAAAAATACATTTTTTTTTTGCATTTTATTCACAATTTTATTAGCCTTTTATGTTGATATACATGGTTAATCGTTTAATCAATATGTCAATCAAGCTTATTTTATTCATTACCATCCATGTCACTAACACTTTATTGCGCTGACGTTGAACAAATTCACTAAAAACTTGGAAAAGATGTCTGTTTTTCAATGTTTTATGAATTTTATTTTTTAAAAACAGTTCTTTTTAAAAAAAATCTGCAAACACCATTGATAATGGGAGACGGTAATGCTCCGGATTGCTGGTTAGCAAAGTGATAATTATATATGAGAAAATTAGATGAGGAAAATATTAGAGGTTCCCATCCTTGAAAATTATGTGCTGGACCTGGAAAAACCTGGAAAAAGCCTGGAAAATGCTTGAAGAAATTTGCTATGAACCCTGGTGACTGCATGGTGCAGGGTTCCCACAAAAACCACCACTACACAATTGTCATGTGACTGCATGGTGCAGGGTTCCCACAAAAACCACCACTACACAATTGTCATGTGACTGCATGGTGCAGGGTTCCCACAAAAGCCACCACTACACAATTGTCATGTGACTGCTTGATGCAGGGTTCCCACAAAAGCCACCACTACACAATTGTCATGTGACTGCATGGTGCAGGGTTCCCACAAAAACCACCACTACACAATTGTCATGTGACTGCATGGTGCAGGGTTCCCACAAAAGCCACCACTACACAATTGTCATGTGACTGCTTGATGCAGGGTTCCCACAAAAGCCACCACTACACAATTGTCATGTGACTGCATGGTGCAGGGTTCCCACAAAAGCCACCACTACACAATTGTCATGTGACTGCTTGATGCAGGGTTCCCACAAAAGCCACCACTACACAATTGTCATGTGACTGCTTGATGCAGGGTTCCCACAAAAGCCACCACTACACAATTGTCATGTGACTGCTTGATGCAGGGTTCCCACAAAAGCCACCACTACACAACTGTCATGTGACTGCTTGGTGCAGGGTTCCCACAAAAGCCACCACTACACAACTGTCATGTGACTGCTTGGTGCAGGGTTCCCACAAAAGCCACCACTACACAACTGTCATGTGTCTGCTTGGTGCAGGGTTCCCACAAAAGCCACCACTACACAACTGTCATGTGTCTGCTTGGTGCAGGGTTCCCACAAAAGCCACCACTACACAACTGTCATGTGTCTGCTTGGTGCAGGGTTCCCACAAAAACCACCACTACACAACTGTCATGTGTCTGCTTGGTGCAGGGTTCCCACAAAAGCCACCACTGCACAACTGTCATGTGTCTGCTTGGTGCAGGGTTCCCACAAAAGCCACCACTACACAACTGTCATGTGTCTGCTTGGTGCAGGGTTCCCACAAAAGCCACCACTACACAACTGTCATGTGTCTGCTTGGTGCAGGGTTCCCACAAAAACCACCACTACACAACTGTCATGTGTCTGCTTGGTGCAGGGTTCCCACAAAAACCACCACTACACAACTGTCATGTGTCTGCTTGGTGCAGGGTTCCCACAAAAGCCACCACTGCACAACTGTCATGTGTCTGCTTGGTGCAGGGTTCCCACAAAAGCCACCACTACACAACTGTCATGTGTCTGCTTGGTGCAGGGTTCCCACAAAAGCCACCACTACACAACTGTCATGTGTCTGCTTGGTGCAGGGTTCCCACAAAAACCACCACTACACAACTGTCATGTGTCTGCTTGGTGCAGGGTTCCCACAAAAGCCACCACTACACAACTGTCATGTGTCTGCTTGGTGCAGGGTTCCCACAAAAGCCACCACTACACAACTGTCATGTGTCTGCTTGGTGCAGGGTTTCTGCAAAGGAACCAGCTACAGTGGGGGCTACATGTTCTGTTTAGAGGACAAAGAAAAAAATGATGATATCTGTAATCGTTTTGGCTTCCTACCCTCCAGCATTTAAACTCGGACACAGTTGTGTCCACGTGATGTCTGTTTATGAAGATATTTTACTGTGTTCTACGTTTATTGTTGGTCATCACTATGGTTTATTTTTTAGTGATTGTGGACTCCATGCTGTACGTCTTGGTACTGGCATCAAAGACGTAATAAGATTGACATGCCTCGTTTCTTTTTTCAGCTAGGTCATTTGTATCAATGCAGAACCGCATGTTTGTGATTGCTTTACTTCTATCTGCGGCTATATGGTTCTCATATGCATCTGACATGTGCCCAGAAAAGAAGTTGAATAATGAAAGTGAAAGTAGAGATCCCTATTGAATGTCATTGAACTTTCTTAGTGAATCGTTAATGAAAATCATAGTGGTGGCTTTAACATGCAGTTTTTCAGTAGTTTTAATGAGTTTTGGTGGCTTTTAAGTGCAATTATTCAGTAGTCTGAATGTGTTTTTGTGACTTTTAAGTACAGTTGTTCAATAGTCTGAATGAGTTTTGGTGCCTTTTAAGTGCAATTGTTCAATAGTCCGAATGAGTTTTGGTGGCTTCTAAGTGCAGTTGTTCAATAGTCTGAATGAGTTTTGGTGGCTTTTAAGTGCAATTGTTCAATAGTCTGAATGAGTTTTGGTGGCTTTTAAGTGCAATTGTTCAATAGTCTGAATGAGTTTTGGTGGCTGTACAGGTTTGTCCCTGATATTTTAATTTCTCATCCTTACCTTTTATAACTCTCACCATTTATATTTGACAGAGGACTTCATAAAGTTAGCAGAGGCATAATACAGTTGTTGCTACTGCTGTGTGGCTTTTCACCCAATAGTCTTACTTACTTACTTAGTCGTTCCCCTTCTACTGTGAGGTGTAGAGATTTGGAAGAGAGAGCGCCAGACTATCCTATCAGCTGTCTTCCTCCTGGCCTGGTTCCATTCTAGTCCTCGGTCCTTCAAAGATTGTCTAATGTTGTCCTCCCAGCGGACTCTGGGTCGTCCTCAGGGTCTGGATCCTTGGCTCTTTGTTTCCCATGCTTGTCGTGGTATCCGATCTTCTCCCATTCTGCAGACATGGCCAAACCATCTTAATTGGGACTGTTCTACTTGGGTCTGCAGGGGGTAGGATTTAAGGCCTTGACGTATCGTCTGGTTGCATACCATGTCTCTTCTTGTTACTTCAACCACCTTCCTCAGATACCTCATTTCTGAGGTTTGGATCTGGCTTTTATGGGTTGTAGTCATTGCCCATGACTCGCATCCATATGTCAAGACTGGGACATAGGTGGAGCGGTATACAGCCATCTTCGTTTTCCTACCAACCTCTCTCTTGCTGAGGAATCCTCGATTTATGGCCTGAAAAAGTCTCCCAGCTGCTGCTTTTCGAGTGGCCAACTCTTCTTTGATGCCTCCCTTTCGGTCTATAATAGCTCCGAGGTACTTAAAGTGGTCGACCTGCTCCAGGACCTGTTCTCCCAGCTTAATCTGATGTCTTCTTTCTTCTCGTGATATCACCATGGATTTTGTTTTAGAGCTGCTTATGACCATCCCTCTCTTCTCCAGCTCTTCCTTCCAGACTTGCAGATTGGATTGGAGATGTGCCTCTGATTTAGCAATCAGGGCAACATCATCAGCAAATGCCAGCTCCGAAATATAGACCTGTCTCATCTTCCAGTACCCCACTGAATACTTTCTTGTTCTCTCCTTACATGCCATGATGACATCGTCCATAAGGAGTATGAAGAGGTAAGGTGATAGGATATCACCTTGTCTTACACCAGTGGTGGTCCTGAACTCTTCTGACTTATGGTTTGCTGTCCTCACATAATTTCTGCAAGACTTGTAGAAGCTCTGTATAGCATGAATCAGAGGTGCTGGAATATTCTTCCTTGCCAAACAGTCCCAAAGTTTGCTCCAGGGGACCCTGTCAAACGCCTTTTCCAGATCTTTTAAACAAAGATGCATCTCACTCTTATACTCAAGGGCCTTTTCACTCAGCTGTCTGAGTGTGAAGATTAGGTCTTGAGTACTTCGGTTTGCTCGGAATCCGCACTGGACCTCATCCAATTGTGGCTCATCTAGGCGTCAGAGTCTCTGCTCTAGGATTCTAGAGTAGATTTTACCAGGGACACTGAGAAGGTCTATGCCTCTATGGTTTCCACACTGTCGATTGTCACCCTTTTTGAAAATTGGTGTTATGATGGCAATCTCCCAATCCTTGGGTATGGTCTTGTTGTACCACGCTGCCTGTAAAACCCTTAAGAGTAATAGGTCGCCTGATGCTCCCATGAACTCAACCATTTCTGGTGTTATACCATCATGCCCTGCTGCTTTGCCCATCTTGATTTTCTCCAGTGCTGCCTTCAGTTCTTCCATCTTTATGTCATCTTCACCATCATTGGTTTTCTCTTCTGTGCTAGTGTTTATCATTTCTGATGTTTCACCATGCTCACCATCCAGGAGTTCTGAGAAATATTCTTTCCATCTTCCCATTACTTCCTTCGTGGCAGTAAGCAATTTGCCTTGCTTGTCCTTTATAAATTTGAAAGGGCATTGTTTTTCCTTCCTCATGTTCTTTAGGGTCTTATAGAACAATTTCTGGTTTTCTTGTGCATCTTTTTCTAGCTTTTCTCCAAATTCTTCCCAGGACTTCTGTTTTGCTGCTAGCACTTTGTTCTTTGCTTCTGTTCTGAGTGTCACATATTCTCTATATTTTTCCATTTGTCCTGTCGTGTTTTTAGCTCCTAAGTATTGTTTCCATGCCATTTTCTTCTCTCTTATTTTCTCTTTGACTTCCTCTGTCCACCAAGGTGTTCTCTTTCTCTTGTTCCCAAGTCGGACTTCACCGCATGCTTCTGCAGCAGCTGTCTTTATGATATCCTTGAATTTAATCCAGAGGGTTTCCAAGTCATCAGGTCGTTCTTCTGTGTTGCTCACCGCTGCAGCAATAAGCCCCTGATATCTGGTCTTAATTTCTGGCTCTCTCAGCTTGTAGGTCCTAATGCTCATTTCTCCTGCTTGTTTACTTGGTTTCTTGCGTGATGTTGGGCAGTTCCTAGGCTGAGCAACTCTTTCAGTTGTTCTTTTGATTGTTAGCAGGTAGTGATCACTTCCAATCTCTGGCCCTCTCCAGACTCTAGCATCTCGGACATATTTGAATGAGCTTCTCCGAACAATGGCATAGTCGACCACTGACTTCTCATTCTTTGTTGGTTCACATCTAGTGTATGCATGTATGCGCTTATGGGGGAACTTTGTGTTTGTAATGATCAGATTCTGCTCACTGCAGAATCTAAGGAGTCGCTTTCCATTGTCATTAAGAGTATCTTCTCCATATCTTCCGATAACTCCACCCCATCTAGCATGGTCGTTTCCAACTCTGGCATTAAAATCTCCGAGCATGATAACTTCATCTAGGCAGTCATCCACTGTCCTTTGAAGCAGCTCGAAGAATTCCTCCTTGACCTCTGCTCTCTCATCCTCATTTGGCCCATACACTATGACCAGGTTGACTATGGTTTCTCCTTCTTTTAGTTTAACAACCATAATGCGCTCCGAGACAAAGTTCCATCCCTTGATACTATCTTTTTGATTTTGGGCCACAATGCAACCCACGCCCCCTTTAGCTCTTTCAGATATGGGTACACCACTGTAGAGCAGCGTGTTGCCATCGAGATCCATGACTCCTTGTCCTTTTTTCTTCGTTTCCGTTATAGCCAGAATTTCTAGTTTTGCTTTCCTCATCTCTTCCACCAGCTCCTCTTCCTTCCCATTTATACTTCTTGTGTTCCAAGTTCCATAAGTCATAGTCCGTAGTCCGTTCCAGTTCGTCGCCTTTAGAATCAGTCCAGTTTTCTCTCTTGTATTGCTAGTAATCGTGATTTAAAGCAAACAGGTGATTGGCCTGTTGTGCCTTTGCATGGTGGAGGGGCTGCCTCCTTACGGCCTCACCCAATAGTCATGGATTGAAATCTGTTCTGTGTTACTTCTTCCCTTTTGAAAACTGTTGTCGTTGAAGATCACATGATAAAATTGTGGAATTATATATGTTTAGTGGGCCTTTTAGCTTTACAGTTTTGATAACTGATTAGACTTGTACTTCCCTAATTTTGAAATAGATGAAGATTTTTGTCCGGCATTGTAATTAAGAGTGACATCAGTCTGCCAGATGTTACTGCATATCTTGGTTAGTACTTCTGTTCTTTCTTAAGTGTATTTTCTGTTAAACCTGAACAACTGTTAAAAGTACAAAGATTTAGTAGGTCAGTGTATTTGAATGCCTAATCGTGGTCAAGGTAAGTTTAGGATTAGGGTTAGTGCTGCAACAAACATTGAAAGTCTACACCTACCCTAACCCATGCATTGATTAGGTGTTCAAGTAGGTTGTGCTTCTAAACATAGCCATTTGTAACATGTGCATGAGCTTAACAGAAAAGATCCCTCCACCTTCTTTCCATTATTGTATCTTGGTGGTATTTCTCACTTGGATTTTCCACGTTGGGAACAGTGTTTGTACTGATTTTACCAGAGTGACAACATTGCTGGTACTGATTTTACCAGGGTAACAACATTGTTGGTACCAATTTTCCCAGAGTGACAACATTGTTGGTACTGATTTTACCAGAGTAACAACATTGTTGGTATGATTTTACCAGAGTGACAACATTGCTGGTTCTGATTTTACCAGAGTGACAACATTGCTGGTTCTGATTTTACCAGAGTGACAACATTGCTAGTTCTGATTTTACCAGAGTGACAACATTGCTGGTTCTGATTTTACCAGAGTGACAACATTGCTGGTTCTGATTTTACCAGAGTGACAACATTGTTGGTATGATTTTACCAGAGTGACAACATTGTTGGTATGATTTTACCAGGGTGACAACATTGTTGGTATGATTTTACCAGAGTGACAACATTGTTGGTATGATTTTATCAGAGTGACAACATTGTTGGTATGATTTTACCAGAGTGACAACATTGTTGGTATGATTTTACCAGAGTGACAACATTGCTGGTTCTGATTTTACCAGAGTGACAACATTGCTGGTTCTGATTTTACCAGAGTGACAACATTGTTGGTATGATTTTACCAGAGTGACAACATTGCTGGTTCTGATTTTACCAGAGTGACAACATTGCTGGTTCTGATTTTACCAGAGGGACAACATTGCTGGTTCTGATTTTACCAGAGTGACAACATTGCTGGTACTGGGATTCAACCAGACTACTACAGCATGCCCCGTATAATTTTCAGAAGTCTTCGAAGAGACAACAAAAGACTAGGACCACTTATTGCCACAAAAATCACCGCAAAGAGATCATGTGACTGCTTGGTGCAGGCTTCCTGCAGTAGTGGCTCCATACTTCGTAAGGAGAGGAAAGGAACATGTTGATGCTGACTACAGCATTTACTGATAACAAGAAGTAGACACGTGCCAGTGGAACAAGAGATGAGAAGATGTCGTAGGCGATGGACCGCTGTTAAAGAGCTGCGCACGATCATTGACGACTTCGGGTTTTCCCGCTAGAAGGTTCCTTCAATTATCGTTACGCAGACTTTATGAAAGAATTAAAATTCGTTGTTAAGGATGACGTCAGAGTGAAAGTATGACGTCTGTTGGAGAGTGGACGTTGTTCGGGCCTGTTGAAAAACAAAGGGTCCATTTTAACTGTCTGCGGTTTCAAATTGTTCGGGAATTGTGTATTTCCGGGGCAGGTTAACCTCTCATATATCTGTGGGGATCAAAAGTTAAAGCACACGCAGAAATATTATATCTGCAGTTCACATTAGACAAGGCCGACAACGGAAATGTGTGCAGTATGAATTACAAGGGCAATGACTGAATATGCCGGACATGGAATGTCAGAGAGTGAAGCCTAAATTGATATGTACTCAGTTCTCTCTGTTGTAAATTATTATATGGAACAAACCTGTGGATCGTCCTGGCCGGGTGTATTCATTGAATCCATGTTGTGTAAATCTGTACGTCAGTCCATCCGATGAGAAATGTCAAACGTGAACTGTCAGGGTTTCACAACACCGCACATACATTTAGGAACCCTACTGATAGCATCACGAGGCAGTCCTTGTTCTGGGATCCTCAGGGTTAAAGAGCTAGAGGCATGCCAAAGAACACATGGAGAAGAGAGCTGGAGGCGGAAGTGAACACGATGAGGAAGACTCGGAAAGAACTTGGGCTGATGGCACGTGACAGGAGAACATGGAGTGTGTGTATTGAAGGCATATACTATTTGGGCGGCATCTCGTGGAAAGATAAAGTGACAAATGTCGAGGTGTTGTCACGTGCTGGCCTTCAAAGTATGTATACACTGCTTAGACAGCGCAGACTTCGCTGGCCTGGCCATGTTCGCCGCATGGAAGATGGCCCCATCCCAAAAGATATCTTCTACGGACAATTAGCAGATGGCAAGAGAGCAGTTGGGCGACCACAGCTGAGGTTCAAAGATGTGTGCAAGAGAGATATGAGGGCACTGGACATGGATCCAGCAACATGGGAGGATGAAGCTGCCGATTGCACTAAGTGGCGATGCTATTTACGGCGCCACCTCAGATTGGGCGAAAAGAGGCTCACACAACAAGCAGAGGAGGGGAGAAAACGTCGAAAGGAACACCAGGAAAATAAGCAGCTGAGGGCTGCCACCTCGAGGGCGCATTCCCATAGTCAGTTATGACTGAAGGGGCTATTATTATCATTATTACTATTTGGGGATCCAACGGATATTGATTTACTGACAACCGCATTTCAAATTTACGGTTAGCATCGTTCTTCGTGTATTCTTGAATACTGTACATTTAACTTAGCTCTTACTTCCTTTTCTCTGCTGTTTTCCGTTCATTTGTCCCTGGTATTGTAATTAAGAGCAAACGAGTTCATGCGGATGTTCTTGGCGAAGAGCCTGTGGTAGTAACATTAGCAATTTCTGTGACCTAGTAAGGCGTGCATTACCTAGTTTCTTTAACCTCACCCTCTTTTGATGAGTTCAGCTGCGTTGTTGTCTTAGCCAGCCATTTTACGATTCTGCGTATTTTTATTGACAAGTTGTGAGAACAAATTTTGGAACATGTATTTGCCAAGTCGAGTACAGAGTGTTCAACAAGTCGAGTACAGAGTGTTCAACAAGTCGAGTACAGAGTGTTCAACAAGTCGAGTAGAGTGTTCAACATGTCGCTGTGCACCTAAAGGTACGCTAGTCCCATATCAGATACTGTCGTCTGGGGATGAAAGTGTTGAAGACTTCATTATACGAGGTCCAGCTTAATGGGGGTGACCTGTTCCCTTCCTCGTTGTCTTTGTCTTCCCTAATTTAAGAGCATAGTCAGGTACCAATTTACATCTGGGTAGACTGGAACTTGACGCTACCAGGTTTCGATCCTGGAAGTGGGTGACATTGCCGCAAGAGATAACGCTCTAACCGCTTTGCCAGTCGGACGCTCTGTGCACCTACCAACACCAAATGAATACAGGTAGTCCTCGATTTACGCCGGCGATACGTTCCTGAACAAACTGGCGCAATTGGAATTGACGTAAATTGAAAACATTTTATGATGTAAGTCAATGGGAGGTTAATGACTTACGTTCCAGGCACGTTAAAAGTGACGAGAAATGTAATGCTATCCAATACCATAATTACCGCCGTAAATACATCTGTCACACTTTGCACACCGTCGTTTGCGCACTTTTTTCGAGAAAGTGCGTTAACTGTCAAGCACAGCTAAGGGGGTGCAACTGTGGTTGAAAGTTAGACAATAACACTGTATTGTTTCCCCTTTTGTGTACTCTCCCGAAAATAGAAAAAGTGTGACAGTGTGCATTAAATCAACAGACAATCAAGATACTCTTCTGTCCAGTTTCAGTCGGGAAACGGATTTAACTCATCATTTTTCTTAAAAAATAACCTTAAAATGTAAGTTTTTTAATTGTTTCTTCAAGACAAAATTTTAATTTAAAGTATTGCAGACTTATTATTATGGATCAAAATGATAAGATGGCTAAAAGGAAGAGACGATCGCGCCATTCACAGCGAGCAAGCGAGACTATAGAAGAAGCAGCTATGTAATACGTGTAACAGAAACAACACACTATAATTAAAAACCTGCCAATTTTGGCGGGTTGTTGCTAGTTATAATTAAAGCTTAAAGATTATAATTTAAAAAAAAATAAAGTGGATTAAATTTTAAATATTTTGTACACTTGCAACCAAAAGTGGCGTATTGCAGTGGTTTTTGTTATCTGACGAGGTCCTTCGTTGAGGATCGTCACATTTTTTTTTGTTGTTGTTGAAATAAGCATGCAGTGTGGACTCTCGTGATTTCCTCTTCCTTTCCTTCAAAATTTAGTAACAATGTCCAAGGATGCCGTGAGGCTCCTCTTTGCTGTTTCACTCCGTTCCCAGTCATGGTGAATCTCTTAAGAGCTCATCAGTGAGTTTCTCCACGTCTGAAAGGATGCGCTGCAGATCGCCTATCTTCATTTCTCTTGTAAGAAGATCTTCGTCCCGTTTCCTCCCCTTCTGTTTGTTGGTTTAGTCGTGCAGCTAATTCTTCCAAGTCTGCACTTGAAAGAAACTCTCCATGGCCTTCCATCACCTCTGTTATGTCTTCGTGTGTAACCTCGTCCAAGCTCACATCCTGTACCAGTATTCTAACGCCTTGAATTAATTATTTTAGTTTAATAATAGCATTTCATGTTAATGTAATATAAAGTTTTACTTTGTTCGATATCTTTTTACCTTTGGGTTTAAAAATCGGCGTTATTTTGAATTGGCGCAAACTGGACCGGTACAAATCGATGGCTACGTGTACGCATACTAACTGATCCAAAAGTCACTTTGCACCTATTATTGTTATTAAAGGTCTTCTGTGTGCCAACCCCCGCTTGGCAAAGACCTCCCATAATTTCTTCCTTCTTATTTCTTCCCCTTAGATACTTTCTCAGGTTGTTTCACTGTTTCATTGACAGACAGCGGAGTCTGGATTGGCAGTTGCAGTGACTTTTCGATCGCTCTTTAGAATAACGAACGACACGCAGAAAAATTAGACAACAAGAAATAAATTATATCTGCAGAATGGGAGAAGATCGGCTACCACCACACATTTTGGAAACCAAGAGTCACGGATCCAGACCCCTAGGAGGACAAAATTAGACAATCTCTGAAAAACCGAGTACTAGATTGGAACCAGGCCAGGAGGAAGACAGCCAATAGAATAGTGTGGCGCTTTCTCTGGCAAAACTCTACACCCCAGGTTAGAATAGGAACGACTAAGTAAGTAAGAAAGAAATACTGGACGCATTCCAGAGATATGACTATACAAGCACCAACTTCACCTTCTTTCTAACCCTTTAGCTAAGGTATGGCAAGTCCCTCAGTCGTGTTCCATTAGCTCAAGATATTTACACGTCTCTCTCATAATTTTCATTTAACTTGCCATCACAGAAAACGTACTTGGTCGTGTATGTGGTAAGATGACATGACTGAATCTTCTGCAAGCTGGAACACAAACACCAACCAGAAAGTTACAGGCTTTCATAAATGCGTGCTTGCGTACACAAAAAGTGAAATGGTATTTCAAGATCACCAACGTACAACTGATAGCAATAACCAGGCGGGTACAAGTGCAACAAGAGATGAGAATATGATGCTGGCGATGGACAAGATACACAGTAATGACACATGTTGATAGCATTACAAGGCAATCCTTGTTCTGGAATCCTCAGAGTAAAAGCTGTAAATGAAGATCGAAAAAAAGACATGGAGACATTTTTGTCAGTACCCCGTTCAACCCTTGATGGGTTATAATTAGGACATATGGTGTGCTGTTGCGTTCCAGTGGCGTATTAAGGGAGGTGCGAGGGGGGGGGGGCACCCCGGGTGACAGCCAGGAAGAGGGTGACATCGGACACTATTATTATAGTACTTACTGTTGAAAATGTACTTGCAAGTGCTTTTTTTATTGGGGGGTATGCCAAGGGTATGATCCGCCACATGTGCCAAATACTTGAGGGACGCCTCTGGGTTGCTAATTCAAGAAAGTAAAGTCAGATTTCCAATATCTAAATATAGCACCTTCTTCCCCGCCTCCACTCGGTCCAAATAGAGTAAATCAATACTAAATTTGTATGAATGTTTTTGTGTGAGTCCTACCCTTTCCAAGAAACAAACAAATAAAAAAAAACGAATTAAAAAGAACCAAAAACAAACACTCAAAATAAAAACGAAAATGTAGTCTCTCATAACTGCCTTGTTGTTAACAAAGTGAAAGGGGGTGAGAAAGCCCGGTGGGTGTCCGAGATGACATCAAATGTAGACCGAAAAAACACATGGAGAAAAGAGCTGGAGACACATTAAATGGATAAAGACGACATGGAAGGACATTGAGCGGATGGCAAAGGACAGCAAAACGTGGCGTGAGTTTGTTGAAGACCTGTGTTCCTCGGGGAGCTTTAGTATAATGAATTAGTTTAGGAAAACTTTGTTTGAGGGAAATTAAGATGTGCGTGGCAGCACCAGGAAAAATAACTTCGAGGAAACCTGGTACGAGGTACAACACAATGATTTATCTATGTGGACGACCTGTACTGGTTTCCGCTAAGAAAATTGTCACGTGGTTATCTTCTGAAGTGACGTAGACGGTCGAAGGATTTATTACGTTTCTTATAGGCACAATGGATTGCCACGGAGTGTGAGTTCTGGTTTGAACCTGCTGTTGTTTGATAATCGCAGGATATGAATCTCCAGCTGTTGAAGCCGTTTCACCGCCATCATTCTCCGATGATTCAAGACACGACTTACAATATCTGTCAATTCGCTTGCAACCTTCCGAAGCAACGAACTTTCATTACAGCTTTGACGACGGAGCTTGAGTAACCAAAAAAAAAAAAATGCTGGCCCCTATTTCGAAACACAGTCATGTTCCTGTAACGTACCTCGTGTCTTCTATATTTCTGAAATAGTTTATACGAGTAAGTCACCCGCCAGAACATGACGGGGGCATAATTACATTGTGCAGTTTCTGCTGCATGCCTTGACGATGGCACTAAATTCCCGTGAGGTCATTTAGTTCCTTTCCTTTTGTCGTTTCAATAGTACTGAAACAGCGTGGCACGGAAGCATAGAAGAATATATTTATATATATAATGGATACATTTATTCAATACTTATCCGAACTGTGTAATATAAATGGGGGACATTCTAGAAACTTTGTCACCTAAAATCAACAGAGGCAAGACTATTTCTTTTAAAAATACAAATAAACTTCCGATCAAATGAAACAAATTGGTAATAAAATTCGCGTTCTTTCAACATGCTCCCAATTTAGTTCCCCCATGCCAGAAAGCGCCATAACAAAGACTTCAACTTTGGTGGGGAAAAGATGGGACTAATACTGTAACGGAGGAATACGAGAACTAGTAGGTTTAATAATTCGAGGGAGAAATTCAATAGAAAGGCAGACGTAGACTTCTGCATATCTCATTTTAACCTAAATGAATGTATGCCCCTTTGAGAAATGTGTCACATAATCATTGGGTCGATCTCTTTTCCTCTCCGGCAGTATTTAGTTTCATTTTTTTGTGTACTAAATTTCCATGGCCGCCCATTTTTTTCTCTGCTATCAAGCAGATATTTGGTATTTTCATATCATCATACACTCCCTTCAGTGATAATTCGTCATGTTTGCTTTAAGCTTCTCGGCTTTGCTAAGATTAGGCACAGGTAATAACCCAGATGGACCGTTGTAGCAAGTTTAATTTGCTGGAGAGGTTGTGATGTTATAACGAAGGAAAGATTGCTGTGAATGTGTCAACCGTGTGAGGTCAAGCTATGTAAGACCCTGAGTCTAATAGTTGATGAAAATGATGATGAATTCTCAGGGTACCTAACGCTACCACTCTAGATCTCACACGATGATGTATTTTATTTCTAGTGTGTGGTGTTTGATGTGGCTAGTGTCTAGGGAATGCAATGAAATGATGGTACATCAAAACAACATGCTACAACACACTAATAGTAAAGTAATAAGTCTGTGGTTTAAGTTTTTTTGAATATTAATTCTTTTTTTTGTACAATTTTAATCTGCCTGTCCTGCAATCTCTTTTGGACAGGTCTTTGAAAATGAGGAAAATATATTTTACAACAAATGATTAACTAAAATTGGACTCTTTGTCCGATAAGAATAATATTAATATATTGTTCCTGTAGGTGTATTCACAGACTGTTATTTAGTACATAATAGTGTAAGTCATTTATACGAGGAGCTGTTGAAGTCATCATGCCCCTATCTTTTAAAGTTAATTTTTGGGAAAAACACTTTATTCCGATGAACTGTCAGATGGCCCAGCTACTGGCACATCACCTTATTTTCTTTATGAAGATTCACACGCCCAACACTGCTCTGCCTAGGATATGTCAGTTCACAGAAACTCCTGGCTAACTGCTGACAGTATAAACTTCCACTGGAGACTTTCTGTCTTCAAATATATTCATCAGGTTTCCTGTCACCGGCTGGTAACAGGAAATAAAACCCATAAATTTCAATGAAATATAACACAAGTAACGATGACTGGCAAATATGGTGCAAGTTTCTCTGCCTCTGTCCAGACTATTAGATTAGTATTTATTTTACAATCAACACTTCTGTTCTCATCGTACTTTAGTACAGAAAATTTCTATTCAAATGGCCAAGAGCCTTGTTAGCTTTTGCTAATATCAATTTGGGCTGGCCAATGAAATCAGGCGACTACCAAATTTTGAATTTAGTTTTCAAAAACAAAACCCCAAACATATTATGTGTCTCGTAGTCCATTGGTCAGTCTGCCTTAGCTATGCCAATACAAAAATTATGTTTATTTTTGGGCTACCAATTCTGCCTCTCCCTTCCTCATAGTGTTAACCAATCAAATTGAATCACGCCTATGCCTCTTTTTCAAAATTGCGTCCCCAAAATGTTACCAATAAAATAAGCAAGAACGATCGTCTGTTTGTCACACTGTACTAACATATATAATATTTCTAAAATATCTTAGTTATTAATTGAGCTGAGCGATTTTTGATATCTAAACATATTATTGGTCGGAAGACTATAACCTATCAGCCTATATAAGTTTTATGTCAGTCTTTAGTGTCGTTAGCATTTTTGTCATTTTCCATGCATTTCGGGTTTTCTCTTTCTGAACCATAATATTAATAAACTCTATCTCTAAGATTCATCTATATGATTTTAAAAGAATAAGAAGGATATTATCTTCAACACTATTCATTCTCTCTTTCAAAATGTTATTTGTATTGTATACCAAAAAAGACAGTTCCTTAAATTGACAAACGCCTCCTTCTCCCCTACTCTTTAGTGTTAAATTTGAGTTTACAAGCAAACGAGAGATGTTTTTTTCTTTTCCTCCCCCTTAGTCCCGTCTCTCAGTTCTAAAAAGACGATGCGATGTATTACATGATTTAGGTTTTGCCCGCATGTTAGTATTTCATCAGAAAAAAATCGCCGACAGAAAATGCGTCTGCAGTGTGCGTGTTTTTACCAAAGTGACTGCAACGCTTGTGGTTATACTTTAACATCTGCGTAGATCGTTTGCAGTTTTTGAAAAAGGCCAACGCTTTCGTATCTCAATGCAAAAATGTGTTACTTGAGGCTGTGTCCATCCTTAATTTTATTTTCGCACCAACTCGTCAATTTTAATAGGAAGGATGGTTTTGGGGATGGGTACCGCTTTTCAAATATGTTAGCAGCAAAAGTCACGCATTGCCAACTTTTATTGTAAGATATATAGTTTTTTTTTTTCCTTTTACAGTTCTATAAAAGGCGTTAATCTAAAATTAGGAAGTGGTGACATTTGCGGGAGGGGTAAGACAGAAGTGATTTTATCACAGCCGTTCAGCGTCCGAGCGTTGGGTTTACCTAAGGCGTGCCGGGCAATAAATTACCCGCCTGTGTACAGATTACAGACACGCACTTATCAGTCGGACAAACCTGAGCGGAAATGTTGTAATAGTCCGGGCAGATGTAAGATGTTTCTTGCAAACATTGCCGAGAGAGTGATCGGATGTTTTCATTCCATATTTGGAAGACATGACCTTTGCATTAATGCACAGAAATTTTCTAGTGGAAATATTTTGAATTTCCCCATCCTAAACACGCATGTTTGAAACTATTGGCCGGCACTCGAGATGTAAACATAACTACATTTCTGATTGGGGCCTGGTCTAATTGTAAACAACACGTGCCAGGAACGAAAGGGGCAATATAACCTGACACATTTGCCAGGTTAGAATACTGTGAAAATCTACCTCGCACCAAGAAGACAACCAGACCGTGCCAGAGTTAAGACTAAAATCAAAATTTCATTTATCGGATTGGGCTTTGTTTGAGCATCTTGAGGGATTATCTCCCAGGAAAACTCTTCCTACATTAACAAGGAAAACCGGAATTCAAAGGAATCTGAACACAAGTCTAAGTGGGAACTTACTGCTAAATTAACAACACCCCAGACCAAGTGTAAGAGGCCTCTACAAGTGCCTTTATTTCTCTGAGCCAGCAGTATGTGAGCCTAAAGATTGGCGTAAGTTGTACATTTTGAATTCCTATAATTTTTCATTATTAACATGTGAACTAATACGTATATATTGACATGTGACTATTAATATGTGAAAATTGCTAGTGGATGTCCAATTAATTTGAGGCTGGCAACCTCAGCATATAGAATGATGATATCATGAACCACAACTGCCATGGCTGGTGACTGCTTTGTTGCGAGTTCCTTATAAGGAACCAAACGCAGAGGTAGTCCCAAGTTCCATATGGAGCAGGGAGGAAATGATGAAAGAAATGATGTACATACTTGTCATATTATTAACCTTTTCAACCAGTGTAAATGTAAAACATATTCACTCTAACTGTAAGGAAAGTTTACAATATGTTCAACCGATGTAAATGTAAACATATTCAAACTATATTGTTAACATTGTCAACTAAAGTTAAATATAAAACTATTCATTTTAAATGTAAAGATAGTTTTCGCCCACTGGGATTAAGATTAATTCTCAGAGAGGGTAAAAGTTCTGAGATAGATGGTGTGACAAAACGGGGCGGCCCCTATCGATCTTTGTTCCTCTCCGGCAGTATCGGTACATTTGTTGTACTAATTTTTATTATGTGCTCTCAAGTATCGCAATTTTCTTTCTTTCTTTCGTCGTTATTTTTCTGCTAAGTAGCAGATATTTGATTTTATCAATTCATTCGACACCCCTCTCTGTGATGTCACCTGTTTGGCTTGCGGTGAGCAACTGAGATAAGATAGTCGCCGGCGTGTTTAGATTGAACCGCTGATAAGACGACTCGTTTGGTAACCCAGATGGGCAAACACGGAGTTTTGCGTACGCATACGACAGATAACAAGATTACTGTCTGTGTGACACATGTGGGCAGACAAGTGTGACATAATCGCTTCCGGGCCGACTTGTTATGACAACATTACTTTCTAATAAAGTAATAAGTATTACAGCTTAAACATGTTGTCGTGTGAGTCCCCCGATATGTCAGTAAGTTTGTACACAAGGACATCGGACATCATATTACCATATATGGGAGACGTGACCGTTGCAAAATTTTTCCATGTCGGAAATATTTTGAAAGTATCACATCCGACCTGTTTGAATGATTGGAGCGTTTATTTAACTCCATAACATACGAGGGCGTGGGAAGATAGGAATATAGTCTGACCATTTCGCAGTTTTATTTCACTGTGAATTTCACGCTCGCCAAGACAACATCAGACCTCGCCAGAGTGAAGACTAGATTCATAAATCCTTTTGTTAACCGGACCTTTTATTGGAGAACCAAATAAGACTTACAAAACACAGGAAATCTCTACCTTTTAATAAGAAACACCGGTACTAGGAAACTGAAGAAAGACACGGAGTCAGAGGGAATTGAAGTTAAAATTAACGTCTCCCAGTACACGTGAAAGAAGGCAACTGTCAGTGCTTTTTAATAAAGAATTCATCTGAGCAACAAGTCTGTAGCCAAGATTGGCGTAAGTAGTGTATTTTCATTCTATGTTTTATTACTAACATGTGTTATATATATATATATATATATATATATATATATATATATATATATATATATATATATATATATATATATATATATATATATATATATATATATATATATATATATATATATATATATATATATATATATATATATATATATATAATAATAATAATATCCCCTTCAGTCATAACTGACTATGGGAATGCGCCCCTGAGGTAGCAGCCCTCAGTTGCTTATTTATCTTTCGACGTTTTCTCCTCTCCTCTGCTTGTTGAGTGAGCCTCTTTTCGCTCAATCTGAGGTGGCGCCGTAAATAGCATCGCCACTTAGTGCGATCGGCAGCTTCATCCTCCCATGTTGCTTGATCCATGTCCAGTGCTTTCATATCTCTCCTGCACACATCTTTTAACCTCAGCTGTGGTCGCCCAACTGCTCTCTTGCCATCTGCTAATTGTCCGTAGAAGATATCTTTTGGGATGCGACCATCTTCCATGCGGCGAACATGGCCAAGCCAGCGAAGTCTGCGCTGTCTAAGCAGTGTATACATACTTTGAAGGCCAGCACGTGACAAGACCTCGACATTTGTCACATTATCTTTCCACGAGATGCCGAAGATGTGGCGTAGACACCGTAAATGGAAGGTATTGAGCCTTCTTTCTTGCTTAGCATAGGTCGTCCAGGTCTCGCTGTCATATAGGAGTGTGCTGGTGACGTAGGCGTTATATACCGCAGCTTTGGTCTTCGTTGTGAGTTTGGAGTTTCCCCAAACACGCGATGTGAGGCGGGCAAAGGTAGCTGCAGCTTTGCCAATGCGGCTGTCGATTTATGTGTCCAGTGAGAGTTTGTCATTGATGGTAGACCCTAGATATGTGAAGTAGTGCACCACTGCCAATTTATAGTTATCGATAGTGATAACTGATGCAGCACCCACATGCTGACTCAGCACATTCGTTTTCTTTAGACTTATTGTGAGGCCAAAGTCCTTGCATGCTTTACTGAAGCGATTCATCAAGCTCTGAAGCTCCAATGGCTTTGAGTGACGACTGCAGCATCATCAGCGAACAACAAGTCTCTTATAGTGACCCTTCTGATTTTTGTTTTTGCAGACGGCCATCTGACCTAGTGTGAAGGCATATTCCTTCAGTTGCATCTCTGAATGCATGTTTTAAGAGTAAGGCAAAGAAGATCCCGAAGAGGGTCGGAGCCAGAACACAGCCTTGTTTAAAGCCACTTCGTATGTCAAAGGGCTGTGACGTGCTTCCAGCATATTGGACTGTTCCCTTCATGTCGTCATGGAATGACTTTATCATTTTCAGCATTTTAGAAGGGCCTCCTATTTTCAGGAGGATTTTGAAGAGTCCATCCCTACTAACCAGGTCAAATGCTTTTGTGAGGTCTATAAAGGCGATATATAAAGGTCTTTTCTGCTCTCTTGATTTTTCCTGAAGCTGGCGGAGAGAGAAGATCATGTCTATTGTTGATCTACCAGCTCGGAATCCACACTGGGACTCTGGATATATGCGCTCAGCTAACCTGTGAAGTCGCATTAAGATGACTCTGGCAAAAACTTTACCAACAATACTAAGAAGAGAGATGCCTCTGTAGTTATTGCAATCACTTCTGTCTCCTTTATTTTTATACAGTGTTACAATCTTGGCATCTCGCATGTCTTGAGGAATA
The DNA here is from genome assembly GCA_024509875.1 of Oreohelix idahoensis. Classification (NCBI taxonomy): domain Eukaryota; kingdom Metazoa; phylum Mollusca; class Gastropoda; order Stylommatophora; family Oreohelicidae; genus Oreohelix; species Oreohelix idahoensis. Next base: position 49,480 of record JAMPIV010002655.1, on the reverse strand, counting down.
GTTGTCTCTTCCCAGCACTGGCACATCATCCTATGCAGGGGATGTAATAGCGTGCTCTTACAGCATTTGATTAAATCAGGAGGAATCCCATCACTGCCTGGTGCTTTGCCAGAGGCCAAGCTATCAATGGCCTTGCTGAGTTCCTCTAATGTTGGTTCGGCATCCAGCTCCTCCATAGTTGGCAGACATTTGACAGCATCAAGGGCTGCAGGCGTAACGGTATTTTCTCTAGCGTAAAGCTTAGAGTAGTGCTCGACCCACCTCTCCATCTGCTTACCCTTATCGGCTAGCTTCTCTCCGCTGATGGTTTTTAGTGGTGCCGTCTTACTTTTTTGGGGGCCAAGTGCTTTCTTTATACCGTCATACATTTGTCTAATGTCGCCTGTTTGCGTTGCGGTCTGGATTCTCTCACTGAGCTGGAGCCAATAGTCATTTGCATATATATATATTTATATATATATATATATATATATATATATATATATATATATATATATATATATATATATATATATATATATATATATATATATATATATATATATATTACCATGTGAATTTTAATGTGTGAAAATTGCTATTGGATGTCAAAGTCATTTGAGGCTGGCAACCTCAGCGTATAGAATGATGATTCATGAACCACCACTGCACGGGCTGATGATTGCTTTATTGGTAGTTTCGTAAAGAGAACTAAAAGCATAAAGTAGTTTCAGGTTCCGTATGGAGCAGGGAGGGAACGATGAAAGAAATGATGTACATTCTAAGAATAATACTTCCGTTTCAAAGCCTTTCACTCAGTGTAAATGTAAACGAAAAAACGTATTCAAGTTAAAATTAATGGAAGTTTCAAACTTTTTAACAAGTGTAAATATAAAGGAAACATAAATGAATTTATATTGTGAACACTTTTTAAACAGTGGAGATGTAAATATAAAACATATTATATCTGAACGTTTAACCTTTTCATTTAAATGTAATGTAAAGCTAAAGCTATTCAGTTTAAATGTAAAGAAAGTTTTATCCCGAGGGATTAGATTTAATTCTCATCGAGGGTAAATTCTGACATGGGATGGTAGAATAGAAGAGGGGGGGGGGGGAAGGCGGGCACATAACTATGTGTCGGAAAACGTCATACACTGAAGAGCGTTTCATTTCTATTTTTATTACCAGTTATTGGTGGTACCAGCAAAAAGGACCATTTCTGGGACAGGAAGGGACGAGTGGTTACGCTTTGATACGGAAGACCAGCTTTGAAGACTCTCCTAGACTTTCCTGGGAAACGAGCTTCACCCTACGAACCTTGACCAGAGACGAGTGAACGCAATGTACAGAAAACCAGCTCATCAGGAGGAGGAGGATCAGAATCGTCACTGGCAGCTAAGTTAACCCATATGCTGCCACTTGAACCTCTTATAAAAAACCATCACCCGAGTGATGAAGACTTTTTTTTTTAATTAACTATTATTCCTTTCTTTTAAACTGTTAAACTTAAGGTGATTATTACATTTTATTATTTGTAATTATACCAATTTAACTTCGATTCAATCATTTTAAATGTACTACATGTTTGTCTCAGTCAAAGTTACTAAACACACACTCTAAACAGAGCTATATTATAATAATAATTCCACTGATTAACTCAGGGGTGGGGGCTTAACGAGCTAGAATAAACCATTGCTTAAATTCTTCATAAAAGTTGTCGGCAGATTACAGAATTAACGTGCTCAGCAACAGCCAGCATTGTTTTCGCTTATCTGAATATCTTGTGAAGACTCCCATGTGATAGAAGCTTTACTACTCTTCTATCTACATTTCTGCCAAGAGTAATCTTGTGTAAAGATAGGCTCCATTGAAGCCTATAATAGATACTCTTGAGTTTTGGCAACTGTTGGACCACTACTGCAAAGCAGGGGCGGCAATACTGTCACAGATGGGGTGGTGGAATGAACAGAGGGAGGCACATAAGTATGTGTCGGGAAACTCAATACTCGAAGGGTATTCCTTTCTCTTCTCTTGCCGTACTAGTTGGTGGTACCAGTTGAGGGTACTATTTATGGAACAAGTGAGGGTATAAGTGGCCTGAAGTCGACGCTAGACACCATCATCAGACGGGTCTTAGAGATGCAGGACCAGCTTTGCAGTTACTCCCTGGTTCTACTTGGAACGTGCTGCAACTCTTAAATATTGACCAGGGACGCGAGCAATCCAGTCATCTATCTGCAAAGACCCAAACATCAGCAGGAGGAGAAACAACTATTGGCAGCTAAGTAAAACTTAAAAGCTGCCAAGTGAACTGTCCATTTTCGAAAACCATAACGTCACACTGTGATGAATACTTTTTCTAAACAATTATTCATTTTTATAACTGTTAAGACCTAATTGATTTTTAAATTTGTTACGTGTATAAAGACAAATCTAAAGTTGATTTAATCATTTTGAATGTACTACAACCGTATGTCTCAGACAATTTCTTAAATACACGTAATCAGAGCTATATATACTCATGGAAAAAAGTAAGTGTGCAGCACTCAACAGGGCACTGTGCGTGTGTTCTTGGGTGAACTCAAATGCAAGTTGGCACACATTACTGTGTGAGTGTTGTTCACTTACCCGTGCAATTAAAATTGGATCGCACTATTCATGGGAAGATAATCACGGTGCAAGATAAATCACGTGAAAAGTGTCGTAGGGGAGAATTTATCACAGATAAAAGGAAGGTAAGTGTGTAGCTCTAATCACAAGCATGTGAAAACGTAATCGTTGAAATAGAGAGTACCAAGAGTCCAACAGAAACATCTTTTTTGACAATGCCAAGATTGAACCAACAACAGCGAGCAATAGCTATAGGGATGTTAGCTGCTGGAGCGACTATATTAGCTGTATCACAACATTTCAATGTTCACAGGAACACTATCACTCATTCAAGCTCGTTTCCACCAAACTGGATCCACTGCTGATCGCCATAGAAGTGGCCGACCACGAGTTACCACCCCTGCACAAGACCGTTACATACGCCTTATGCACTTGCGTAACAGGTTTATTCAGGCAACATGGACTGCCAGGAACATTGCAGGTTTAAGACACGTGTCGTGCAGAACAGTGCGGAATAGGTGGACATACATGGTACTGAAATCAAGATTTTATTTTTTCGTGGGGATGCCACACTGACTTTAGTTTTATCTTTCTTTCATGACACTTTCACTAAAATCAAAGTGATCACTTGGTCTTTTATTCAATATTCAAACACACTGTGTGCCAACTTTTATTTCATTTCGTCCATGAAATCACGCACAGTGCCCTATAAAGTGTTGCACACTTACTTTTTTCCATGAGTATATAATAATAATAATGATGATGATAAAGTCATTCCATGACGACATGAAGGGAACAGTCCAATATGCTGGAAGCACGTCACAGCCCTTTGATATACGAAGTGGCGTTAAACAAGGCTGTGTTCTGGCTCCGCCCCTCTTCGGAATCTTCTTTGCCTTACTCTTGAAACATGCATTCAGAGATGCAACTGAAGGAATATGCCTTCACACTAGGTCAGATGGCCGTCTGTTTAATCTTTGCATGCTTGGGTGCAGCGATTCATCAAGCTCTGAAGCTCCAGTTGGCTTTGAGTGACGACTGCAGCGTCATCAGCGAACCTATAACTCAGTTGGGGGCTTGTAGGTGCTAAAATTATATTACATAATCCTTCACAAAAGTTGACGGCTGATACTAGAGTTAACGTGCTCAGTCAATGCAGCATTGTTCTCGCTTTCTGAATATCTTATGAATAGTGAATCATTATGCTTCTACCTACAACTCTGCCAAGAGTAATCTTGTGCGAAGGTAGACACCTTTGAAACCCACATTAGTTACTCTTGAGTTTTGGACCACTGTTGGACCACTACTGCAGAGATAATGGGAGGCAACCCGTGACAAAATGTTGCCTAAAACTAATTCTAGCCCCCTTACTTACTTAGTCATTCCCCTTCTACAGTGAGGTGGAGAGGTTTGGAAGAGAGAGCGCCAGACTATCCTATCAGCTGTCTTCCTTCTGGCCTGGTTCCATTCTAGTCCTCGGTCCTTCAAAGATTGTCTTATGTTGTCCTTCCAGTGGACTCTGGGTCGTCCTGGAGGTCTGGATACCTGGCTCTTAGTTTCCCATGCTTGTCGTGGTAGCCGATCTTCTCCCATTCTGCAGACATGGCCAAACCATCTTAGCTGGGACTGTTCTACTTGGGTCTGCAGGGGTGGGATTTTAGGACATATCGTCTGGTTGCGGACCATGACTCTTCTTGTTACTTCAACCACGTTCCTCAAATACCTCATTTCTGAGGTCTGGATCTGGTTTTTGTGGGTTGTAGTCATTGCCCATGACTAGCATCCATACGTCAAGACTGGGACATAGGTGGAGCGGTATACAGCCATCTTCGTTTTCTTACCAGCTTCTCTCTTGCTGAGGAATCCTCGATTTATGGCCTGAAAAAGTCTCCTAGCTGCTGCTTTTCGAGTGGCCAACTCTTCTTTGATGCCTCCTGTCACGTAGGTCTTATGATCATTAAATTGCCTAGATCTTCTTCCTATTCTCTCACCCGGATCCTTTTAATTTATTATCTGTCTTTACCTTTTTCCGGTATTTTTCGCATCATTCGTTTGCGAAATATATTTCCTTCCTATTCGCAAACTTTACCTGTTTTTTTTTTGTTTTTCTCAAAAACGGAGAATCGCAATAGTGATTCTATTACATAGATGTCAGTCAGACGAGAAGTGCGATTAAGTTGTAGTCCATCTCAGACATAGGGCCGACTTATCGTTATAGCATTTTCACCTGTCACAGCGGTTTTCCCAGGCTGAGTTTCTGGGCAGTGTGAAAATCGCTCTCAATCCCGCCAGAGGCGTGAATCGCGGCAGACATTGCTCGCCAGAGCAGACTGAGTGTCGGGGTTCCCGCATCTGACACCCATGCTCCACGGCGCAGTTTCAGACATTTGTCTGGGAATTCCACCTGAAAAGACACCCACTGTTGGCCGGGTCAGCGCGAGGTGCGGAAATGCAGAAGTGTCAGTTATGTAAGACGTCTAGTAATGGTAATGTTAAATGTAAGGTGTTTTACACGGGAAAGGGGAGATGATTTCGGAGTTTGAGAAAATGTGGGAGTGTTTGCCCCTGTTTTCAAATATCCACCCAGGAGCTGAAATCTGATTTCATTTCAGTCTCCAACATCTTCAGTAGACGGAACACGCGTGCTAGCGAATGAAACTTGTACAGCGAATTTCATAGTTCTCGTCAGATTTGTGACGAGCTTCTAACTACCTATCTAGTGAATTATCCTAGTCGTGGTGTTACCGTAGTTCTGTGGTGAGATTAATATAATAGATATCTAGTATTTTTGAAAGTGATTAAGTGTTAAATCGCCGATTTCATTTTAAACTAGTCCTGTGTGCAGAGTGATTATTTTAATAGTTTGTTATTTCTTTAGTCGACGAGTTACAGTGGAGAGCAAGATAAATTATAAATTTCTAGCTAAACCCATTTCGGCTATTAAAACAATTTAATTTAACTGCTAACTACTCAGTCGAGTATATTTGCTAAACAAACTATAACTGATAAGATGTCTCATGAGTGTTGACGAAATATATTTATATGTGTTTCAAATTCATGATGATTGATTTTATAATATAACTTATTTCACGGAAAATGTTAAATGATAAGCTCTACGCTTGCAGTTTAAAATATAAGTTATATACATAGTATGTATAATTATTTTATATGTGCTTTTTCCATTTTTATACAGTGAATACTGGGGTGAACCCATCTTGCCGGTGTTTAGTAGTAAAGAGACATACTTGTGAGTAGCATAGACATTTCTTATCTTGAACCACGTGGGTTTTTTTTCAAGTAACACTGGTCTGACAGTGCCTGTGCCATCAGAGATAGACAGTATTACCCATCCCTCTAACGGTTTCTAAAGACTAGAAATATATACTGGGCTTTTGAGCCAGTTCATATTGCTCCACAAACTCAAATATACATGCTGCCTAGCGGCGAGAATCATTACAAGAAGTAACATTAATATTCCCGACAAGTATTGAGAGAGTGTATAGTGAACCAAGACTGTCTTTCCAAATTAAGGGAACCCTCGTGTTTTGTTTGACTCTGTGTGCCCGTTTAAACTTGCTTATCCAAAACTGATTCAAGTGACACTAACTTAAAATCTAAATAAAACTTATCGCCTGAAGAGAACGCTCCCCGGACAAATTGGATAAACCAAGATCTGCAGAGTGTCGTGAAACATTCTAAATCCACATATATAAATTAAAAGGTAAATGTAAAGCCTAAAACATAAATTCAATAAAAGGAAAGAGAAATGGTAAAAGTACAGTGCTGTCACAATGACTGTACTCGAGATCCCCCTTTTTCTACTTCGTCTGCAAATTGTAACGTTTCACGTTGATAGTAAAACCTACTGCATCACTACACGCTTTCTACAATAAAACGTGTACTGTATTTCTAAGAAAACCTTGAGCTAGGCACACTGCGTAATGACCTAAATTAATACTTCCATTAATTTCATTTTATACACTACGTTAACATAAACGGAAGGACAGATGGAATTAGGATAGAGAGAGTGAGGGCTGAAAGCAGGAACGCATGCAACACTAACACGCGTCTCGCGATATATAATTAATGCCACCCCAAGCGTAAGGCCAGAAGCACTAACTTTTTTCAAATGGACAGTGATAAAAAACACTACCCATACGAGAGTTAGGTTTAAAAACCTGTAAAATGCTTATTGGGAAACATGACATTCTACTGTTTTATGTCTGAAATACTGACATTAGTATGACAGAACAGTCGAAAAGGCAGGACAGGTGGCGGTTCTAAATCGATAAAAATAAAATAAAAATAAAAATACACGACTATCCTAGAAAAAAAATGCATATTTTGAACGCAGCCCCTTTAGCCCCATTAAATTTATATATTTGGGTTCCTTAGGCCTTGCTGACAAAGAATATGTTAAGTGTTACGCAAATAGTCTAGGAATTAACAAATTATAGCCAAAAGAAAATAGTGAGGGTGTCAGACAACACCAAATAATAATCGCACAGTGGCATGTTTTGAAACCACTATTTTACGGGAAATGGGCCACCATGTAAAATCCTATTTGATTGGATAGAAGTAAATGTAAGGCTAAACCCGATTAGTCAGACTACAAATACTAATTTTGTTGTTAGGGGAAACGTGAGAAGGGTAACATTTTTTGAAAAGCTGTGTAAACATGGCCCGATTGGTTAGACCCGCCAATATAGTCAATTAGGAGCGTCAGTTCAAAGCCACATTTTTAAATAAACTTACTAAGAAACAGTGCGTTGAGAACCAGTGCATATTTTTCTAAATAAAAGCCTGGGACAGAGGCAGATCGGAATTTGTGCCATATTCATTGCCAGTCAACGTAATTGTGTATTATTTCCATGAATTGTGGTAAGCTTGACATAGTTGATATCTTTTTAATGAAAATTGAATGTAAATTGATAATTTATGGCTGTATATGTGTGGGGTTCAGTAGCCAACATGAGGCAAAGCCTAAATATTGCTCCAACCTGAACAGGAGGTGTCGGAGAAAAGTAAAACTGCATGGAATTGCCAAACAGTACACTGACACCTATCTTATTGACTAGAAAGAACTAATGCTGGAATTGCAGAGGCGTAGTAACCATTAGGGAGGAGTATACTGGTGTAAATTGTTTCAGATGAAGCTAGCAGTGGCCTACCGCTCTGAACTCAGTGTTTGTTATGTATTGTGTTCAGTGTGGAAATAGATTATAAATTAGTTCTGAAATAGGAGGTACAACCTTCTTGTTTCAGGGACCGTGGTCCTAAGTTATTGAAGCAGCACCTGGTCTGAGTTTTGCTGAATCCAGAGGCTGACAGCATACTCCTTGGTCCAGATAGCGACCAGTGAGGTGTCTCCAGAACACAGGAAGTAATCGAGCAGAGGAGTCTTTTCCTGCCGCCATCACGAAAGATAAGCTTCTGTGGCCAGAGTAGCTCAACATTATGTGCCCCCCCCCCCCTCAAAAATTGACAGTATATTTAACACAGAGGGACAATAAACTGGTTCAAATGACAGGAACTGTGAACTTTTCCCAATACTATTTCCAAGATAATCAAACACTTGAAGTCATGATGACAAACAACAACCTAGCTTGAAAAACAAAACCAGTATTACCTCATATTACTACTTCACAACTTACACACATAGGATAAGAATAATAAAATATGTCAATACAAAGATTATATTTATAAACTGTGTACATATTACTTGTAATTACATTTGATTGTGATTCCTGGTTCACTGTGTAGTTGAATCAGGATATCCATTATTGAAAAGAATCATTACATATATATTTGAAACTTTACACTTGACTCATTTAAGATAGTTTTATAGAGTGTTATATTTGTGTGAGTGTCATATGTTGTAAAGTGTTGTGGAATAAATTAAATTGTTTATCTGTCTGTTGTTGTTGTGACTTACACTTCATCATTTTCATAACCCTAGACATTTAACGTAGTCATCACAATATTCCAGAATAATTCTGACTGAGGTATAAATGTGGTAGCAAGTAAGGTCATCTGTAATACACCACACTTATTAGATACAGATACCTTCACAGCTGATCTCAGTCAGTACACTAAGTCCCCTATAAATATTTATAACATCCCATTTTACCACATATATTGGGGTCTCGCTCCCGGGATATTGAACTTTCTCCTATTATATATATTGGGAATAATAAAAATTTAAAAGGTATCCTTGGGTGGAATTAAATAAGGTTGAGCTCTCAGTGCCTGTAGTTGCCCTTGGATAATTAATTACAGATTGTATTGTTTAGTTAGACATTATATAAATTTACCTGTTAGAAAATGGCGGACCTGGCCAAATTTCGATCTGCTGCTGTGCAGACTGCTAAAGAGTTAGGAATGGATGGGCAAATTATGATTGCTTATGTCACTGCTGAATGTGACAAATATATTGAACGTGAGGAAAGAAAATTTGAAGCTGAAAGAAAGTTAGAGGCTGAAAAAGAAATTAAGAGGTTGCAGATTGAGGCTGAGGCTAAGAAATTGGAGGCAGAAAGAGAAGAAAAAAAGGCAGAAAGGGAAGCCGAGGAAAGAAGACAAAAGAAGACAGGCTGCAGAAAGGGAAGACAAGCGATTAGCTGCAGAGAGGGAAGCAGAAAAGGAGGAGAAGAGATTACAAAGGGAACATGAGTTACGACTAAGGAAGTTTGAGTTTCAAGGCCATGCTCCTGAAAATGGTGCCAGTCCCTTTACCTCCGATGCTATTGCTAGTCAGGGAGCCTCAACCTCAGCTATGAATTTTCATTTAGATCATTTTGTTGAGAAAGACGATGATATTGAGAGCTATCTAAATAGATATGAACTATTAGCTACCACGTATGGGTTAGAGAGAGAAAGGTGGAGCTTAAAGTTATCTCAAGGGCTTCGTGGGGCAGCTTATGAAGTTTTTGCCAAAATGAGCAGAGGTGATCAAGAAAATTATGACATGCTAAAGCAAGCTCTTTTGTTAAGATATGAAAAGAACGCAGAATTTTATAGGAAAAAATTTAGGAATGCTAAAATACTGTCAGGTGAAACCTATCACCAGTTCTCTGCACGGTTAGATACATACTTGGAGAAATGGACTTCTCTGGGGAAAACCCAAGATCTTAAGGAAATGGTCCTTATAGAACAATTAAGAGAGTCCATGGCTCCAGACCTGAGAAAGTTTCTCATGGAACAAGGTGCAGAGAGACTGGGTGAGCTACTAAATGTTGCAGAAAGGTATCAAGCAGCTCAGGCAGAGGTATCAGGTAATAAAAAGAAACAGGTAGACTATTTTAAGGCACCACAGAACTTTGATACGTTTGATCCTAGAGATCATAACAAAAGTAAGCACCAGTTTGATAGGCCACGGTATGACAATAAAGATAAAACCCCACAATTCGATGAAAGGAAATATGATGAAAGAAAATATTTCAACCAAGGAAGGAGGTGGTGTAAAAATTGTAAGATGAACAATCATGACACTGACCAATGTAGAAGGAAACCTGTGTATATGGCCACCCTTCAGGTCAGGTCGACCTCAAGACAGGAGGAGGATATCCTGATAGATACCACTCCAGAAGAATTGAGGAAGGCACAGGCTGGGGATAAGACCCTCAAGCCTTGTTTCAGGAAATTGTCAACTTGTCATACAACTCCAGGCAAGGGAGATTTTTACATAAAAAACAAGTTGATTTACAGGAAGGCCGGAACTAGAGCCAATGGTCACGGACAGTTGGTTCTTCCAAAGACATATAGGGCAGACTTAATAAGGAGCCTACATATGAAACAAGATGGGGACCATGAGAAAATTGGTAACATCATCCAAAAGGTGGCTCACAATTATTATTGGCCCAAGGCAAGGTGGGACATTGAGAATTTTGTAGAAAGGTGTAGCATAGCACATGAGGGAACACCCACAAGTGGGAATATTGATCAGGACCTGGACACGCCACGGGGCAAACGTAGGCCTGACAATAGAAAGAATAATAAAGGGGACCAAATGGAATGGGAAGCCCCTTTTCACGGACAAGCTTCAATTAACTGTTTTACAATGGTCACTATGCAGCGAGTGCAGAAAGATGTCTTACCCCAGGATAAGCCGAAAATCCCTCAATCGGACTTAAACAAACTGGAGGAAGAAGATGTAGAGAGGAAATCTCTCATCAAGAATTCTAAGTGGGGAGAAAGCACCAGGAAAAGAATTGGTAGCGGTCGTTTTGTGCATGATAATTCTGGGAAGAAAAATCACCACTATAGAGCTTCGAGTGGAAGAGACCATACCGGTGCATGGACAAAGAGGTCCACAAAATTAAAGGTCCATATGTAACGCTGTTAAGAACGTGGACTGATGAAAAGGCAGAGGAAAATATTACATCCTCATACCAATATGTGAATGAGCTGACCACTCGTTTAAAAACTGGCTGGAAACTTGCCAATGAAAATTTGAGACAAGCCAGGAAGAAACATGCTGCCTATTTCAACAGGAAGGCTAAAGACAGAGAGATTTGGCTGTGGGAGAGAAGGTACTGCTTCTTCTCTCCGGTAGTCAGAATAAGTTACAAATTGGATGGCAAGGTCCATATACAGTTCTATAGAAGGTGTCTAGAACCAATTATAAGATAGATAAGAAGGGGAAAGAAAAAATCTATCATGTGAATCTCCTGAAGAAATATTTGGAAAGAGAAAATCAGGAAGAGACACACTTGTTGACCTTGTCCATTGCAATGGAGATGAAAAAGGAACCACTTTCATCATTTGAATATCCATTACATCCCTGTGAGACAGCGGCACAGGTGAAAATCAGTACACATTTAAGGAAAAATCAGAAAGAGAGAGTGCAACAGGTTCTAGATAATCATACAGAGGTGTTAACAGACCGACCGGGGCATACAAACTTATTGGAATATGATATGAAACTGATAGACCCCACACCTGTCTGTATGAAACCCTATTCGATTCCTTTTGCTAAGGAGAAAGCTTTGAAGGAAGAGATAGACTATTTGTTGAAGGAAGGAATTATTTCACACAGTGAATCTTCGTATAGTTCCAGTGTTGTGCTCTTAAGGAAACCCTCTGGAGAACATAGACTCTGTATAGATTACAGGAGACTGAATGCTATTACAGAAGGACAGGTGGATCCATTGCCGGATACAAATCAGTTGTTTGCCAGGCTAAATAAAGCTAAATATTTCTCCAAAGTGGATCTGAGTAAAGGATACTATCAGATTCCAGTAAAGCCTGAGGTTAGACCATACCTAGCTTTTAGTACCTCAGAGGGACACTATGAGTTTAACAGATTGCCATTTGGACTGAAGAATGCCCCTAGTGTCTTCTCTAGAATGATGAGAAAATTATTGGACCCTCTGAATAATCCATGCATCACAAATTTCATGGATGATATCCTTATAGCAACAGAAACATTTGAAGAACACATTGACTCTCTGAACATGCTGTTTAATCGACTTAGAGAAGCAAATTTAACAGCCCGACCAACCAAATGTTGTGTTGGATGTAAAGAATTAGAATTCTTGGGACACACAGTCCATCAGGGAAACATGACCCCTGACCCCAAGAATTTAGAGAAACTAAAGAAAGCCCCGAGACCACAAACCAAGAAAGACGTGAGATCCTTTGTCTCATTATGTGGTTTCTACCAAAAGTATATCAAAAACTTTAATTCCATATGTGCACCGTTAACTGATTTGACACGTAAAGGAAATCCAGATCGAATTACATGGACACCACAATGTGAATTGGCTTACCAGGAATTGAAGGAAAAGCTCACAAGCAAACCTATTTTGAAATTACCTGACTTAAGTCAAGAATTGATTGTAAGAACGGATGCCAGTAATATCGGGCTAAGTGCGACACTGCTACAGAAATCAGATGCATTGGATGGGGAATTAAGCCCAGTGGCATATGCTAGCAGAAAGTTGAATAAAGCTGAAACCAACTACTCAACTAGCGAAAAAGAATGTCTTGCAGTAATATGGGCGATAAAGAAATTCAATATTTATCTGTATGGGAAGGCATTCAAGTTGCAAACGGATCACAAACCCTTGTCGTTTCTAGCGCAGGCTAGACATGAAAATTCTAGATTACTCCGTTGGTCATTACTTATGCAGCCATATGAGTTTAGCATAGAGTATATATCTGGAAAAACAAATCTGGGAGCGGATTTTTTAAGCCGACATCCGTGTGATGAGAATCACCGTAAGCCCCAGAAATAATAATAAATTTCTCTATGTGTATATAGAATTATAGACTGACATATAACGTCTGTTTTAAGAGGGGAGAATTTGTCGTGAAACATTCTAAATCCACATATATAAATTAAAAGGTAAATGTAAAGCCTAACACATAAATTCAATAAAAGGAAAGAGAAATGGTAAAAGTACAGTGCTGTCACAATGACTGTACTCGAGATCCCCCTTTTTCTACTTCGTCTGCAAATTGTAACGTTTCACGTTGATAGTAAAGCCTACTGCATCACTACACGCTTTCTACAATAAAACGTGTACTGTATTTCTAAGAAAAACCTTGAGCTAGGCACACTGCGTAATGACCTAAATTAATACTTCCATTAATTTCATTTTATACACTACGTTAACATAAACGGAAGGACAGATGGAATTAGGATAGAGAGAGTGAGGGCTGAAAGCAGGAACGCATGCAACACTAACACGCGTCTCGCGATATATAATTAATGCCACCCCAAGCGTAAGGCCAGAAGCACTAACTTTTTTCAAATGGACAGTGATAAAAAACACTACCCATACGAGAGTTAGGTTTAAAAACCTGTAAAATGCTTATTGGGAAACATGACATTCTACTGTTTTATGTCTGAAATACTGACATTAGTATGACAGAACAGTCGAAAAGGCAGGACAGGTGGCGGTTCTAAATCGATAAAAATAAAATTAAAATAAAAATACACGACTATCCTAGAAAAAAATGCATATTTTGAACGCAGCCCCTTTAGCCCCATTAAATTTATATATTTGGGTTCCTTAGGCCTTGCTGACAAAGAATATGTTAAGTGTTACGCAAATAGTCTAGGAATTAACAAATTATAGCCAAAAGAAAATAGTGAGGGTGTCAGACAACACCAAATAATAATCGCACAGTGGCATGTTTTGAAACCACTATTTTACGGGAAATGGGCCACCATGTAAAATCCTATTTGATTGGATAGAAGTAAATGTAAGGCTAAACCCGATTAGTCAGACTACAAATACTAATTTTGTTGTTAGGGGAAACGTGAGAAGGGTAACATTTTTTGAAAAGCTGTGTAAACATGGCCCGATTGGTTAGACCCGCCAATATAGTCAATTAGGAGCGTCAGTTCAAAGCCACATTTTTAAATAAACTTACTAAGAAACAGTGCGTTGAGAACCAGTGCATATTTTTCTAAATAAAAGCCTGGGACAGAGGCAGATCGGAATTTGTGCCATATTCATTGCCAGTCAACGTAATTGTGTATTATTTCCATGAATTGTGGTAAGCTTGACATAGTTGATATCTTTTTAATGAAAATTGAATGTAAATTGATAATTTATGGCTGTATATGTGTGGGGTTCAGTAGCCAACATGAGGCAAAGCCTAAATATTGCTCCAACCTGAACAGGAGGTGTCGGAGAAAAGTAAAACTGCATGGAATTGCCAAACAGTACACTGACACCTATCTTATTGAATAGAAAGAACTAATGCTGGAATTGCAGAGGCGTAGTAACCATTAGGGAGGAGTATACTGGTGTAAATTGTTTCAGATGAAGCTAGCAGTGGCCTACTGCTCTGAACTCAGTGTTTGTTATGTATTGTGTTCAGTGTGGAAATAGATTATAAATTAGTTCTGAAATAGGAGGTACAACCTTCTTGTTTCAGGGACCGTGGTCCTAAGTTATTGAAGCAGCACCTGGTCTGAGTTTTGCTGAATCCAGAGGCTGACAGCATACTCCTTGGTCCAGATAGCGACCAGTGAGGTGTCTCCAGAACACAGGAAGCAATCGAGCAGAGGAGTCTTTTCCTGCCGCCATCACGAAAGATAAGCTTCTGTGGCCAGAGTAGCTCAACATTATGTGCCCCCCCCCCCTCAAAAATTGACAGTATATTTAACACAGAGGGACAATAAACTGGTTCAAATGACAGGAACTGTGAACTTTTCCCAATACTGTTTCCAAGATAATCAAACACTTGAAGTCATGATGACAAACAACAACCTAGCTTGAAAAACAAAACCAGTATTACCTCATATTACTACTTCACAACTTACACACATAGGATAAGAATAATAAAATATGTCAATACAAAGATTATATTTATAAACTGTGTACATATTACTTGTAATTACATTTGATTGTGATTCCTGGTTCACTGTGTAGTTGAATCAGGATATCCATTATTGAAAAGAATCATTACATATATATTTGAAACTTTACACTTGACTCATTTAAGATAGTTTTATAGAGTGTTATATTTGTGTGAGTGTCACAGTGTTGTAAAGTGTTGTGGAATAAATTAAATTGTTTATCTGTCTGTTGTTGTTGTGACTTACACTTCATCATTTTCATAACCCTAGACATTTAACGTAGTCATCACAATATTCCAGAATAATTCTGACTGAGGTATAAATGTGGTAGCAAGTAAGGTCATCTGTAATACACCACACTTATTAGATACAGATACCTTCACAGCTGATCTCAGTCAGTACACTAAGTCCCCTATAAATATTTATAACATCCCATTTTACCACATATATTGGGGTCTCGCTCCCGGGATATTGAACTTTCTCCTATTATATATATTGGGAATAATAAAAATTTAAAAGGTATCCTTGGGTGGAATTAAATAAGGTTGAGCTCTCAGTGCCTGTAGTTGCCCTTGGATAATTAATTACAGATTGTATTGTTTAGTTAGACATTATATAAATTTACCTGTTAGAAAATGGCGGACCTGGCCAAATTTCGATCTGCTGCTGTGCAGACTGCTAAAGAGTTAGGAATGGACGGGCAAATTATGATTGCTTATGTCACTGCTGAATGTGACAAATATATTGAACGTGAGGAAAGAAAATTTGAAGCTGAAAGAAAGTTAGAGGCTGAAAAAGAAATTAAGAGGTTGCAGATTGAGGCTGAGGCTAAGAAATTGGAGGCAGAAAGAGAAGAAAAAAAGGCAGAAAGGGAAGCCGAGGAAAGAAGACAGGCTGCAGAAAGGGAAGACAAGCGATTAGCTGCAGAGAGGGAAGCAGAAAAGGAGGAGAAGAGATTACAAAGGGAACATGAGTTACGACTAAGGAAGTTTGAGTTTCAAGGCCATGCTCCTGAAAATGGTGCCAGTCCCTTTACCTCCGATGCTATTGCTAGTCAGGGAGCCTCAACCTCAGCTATGAATTTTAATTTAGATCATTTTGTTGAGAAAGACGATGATATTGAGAGCTATCTAAATAGATATGAACTATTAGCTACCACGTATGGGTTAGAGAGAGAAAGGTGGAGCTTAAAGTTATCTCAAGGGCTTCGTGGGGCAGCTTATGAAGTTTTTGCCAAAATGAGCAGAGGTGATCAAGAAAATTATGACATGCTAAAGCAAGCTCTTTTGTTAAGATATGAAAAGAACGCAGAATTTTATAGGAAAAAATTTAGGAATGCTAAAATACTGTCAGGTGAAACCTATCACCAGTTCTCTGCACGGTTAGATACATACTTGGAGAAATGGACTTCTCTGGGGAAAACCCAAAATCTTAAGGAAATGGTCCTTATAGAACAATTAAGAGAGTCCATGGCTCCAGACCTGAGAAAGTTTCTCATGGAACAAGGTGCAGAGAGACTGGGTGAGCTACTAAATGTTGCAGAAAGGTATCAAGCAGCTCAGGCAGAGGTATCAGGTAATAAAAAGAAACAGGTAGACTATTTTAAGGCACCACAGAACTTTGATACGTTTGATCCTAGAGATCATAACAAAAGTAAGCACCAGTTTGATAGGCCACGGTATGACAATAAAGATAAAACCCCACAATTCGATGAAAGGAAATATGATGAAAGAAAATATTTCAACCAAGGAAAGTGGTGGTGTAAAAATTGTAAGATGAACAATCATGACACTGACCAATGTAGAAGGAAACCTGTGTATATGGCCACCCTTCAGGTCAGGTCGACCTCAAGACAGGAGGAGGATATCCTGATAGATACCACTCCAGAAGAATTGAGGAAGGCACAGGCTGGGGATAAGACCCTCAAGCCTTGTTTCAGGAAATTGTCAACTTGTCATACAACTCCAGGCAAGGGAGATTTTTACATAAAAAACAAGTTGATTTACAGGAAGGCCGGAACTAAAGCCAATGGTCACGGACAGTTGGTTCTTCCAAAGACATATAGGGCAGACTTAATAAGGAGCCTACATATGAAACAAGATGGGGACCATGAGAAAATTGGTACCATCATCCAAAAGGTGGCTCACAATTATTATTGGCCCAAGGCAAGGTGGGACATTGAGAATTTTGTAGAAAGGTGTAGCATAGCACATGAGGGAACACCCACAAGTGGGAACATTGATCAGGACCTGGACACGCCACGGGGCAAACGTAGGCCTGACAATAGAAAGAATAATAAAGTGGACCAAATGGAATGGGAAGCCCCTTTTCACGGACAAGCTTCAATTAACTGTTTTACAATGGTCACTATGCAGCGAGTGCAAAAAGATGTCTTACCCCAGGATAAGCCGAAAATCCCTCAATCGGACTTAAACAAACTGGAGGAAGAAGATGTAGAGAGGAAATCTCTCATCAAGAATTCTAAGTGGGGAGAAAGCACCAGGAAAAGAATTGGTAGCGGTCGTTTTGTGCATGATAATTCTGGGAAGAAAAATCATCACTATAGAGCTTCGAGTGGAAGAGACCATACCGGTGCATGGACAAAGAGGTCCACAAAATTAAAGGTCCATATGTAACGCTGTTAAGAACGTGGACTGATGAAAAGGCAGAGGAAAATATTACATCCTCATACCAATATGTGAATGAGCTGACCACTCGTTTAAAAACTGGCTGGAAACTTGCCAATGAAAATTTGAGACAAGCCAGGAAGAAACATGCTGCCTATTTCAACAGGAAGGCTAAAGACAGAGAGATTTGGCTGTGGGAGAGAAGGTACTGCTTCTTCTCCCCGGTAGTCAGAATAAGTTACAAATTGGATGGCAAGGTCCATATACAGTTCTATAGAAGGTGTCTAGAACCAATTATAAGATAGATAAGAAGGGGAAAGAAAAAATCTATCATGTGAATCTCCTGAAGAAATATTTGGAAAGAGAAAATCAGGAAGAGACACACTTGTTGACCTTGTCCATTGCAATGGAGATGAAAAAGGAACCACTTTCATCATTTGAATATCCATTACATCCCTGTGAGACAGCGGCACAGGTGAAAATCAGTATACATTTAAGAAAAAATCAGAAAGAGAGAGCGCAACAGGTTCTAGATAATCATACAGAGGTGTTAACAGACCGACCGGGGCATACAAACTTATTGGAATATGATATGAAACTGATAGACCCCACACCTGTCTGTATGAAACCCTATTCGATTCCTTTTGCTAAGGAGAAAGCTTTGAAGGAAGAGATAGACTATTTGTTGAAGGAAGGAATTATTTCACACAGTGAATCTTCGTATAGTTCCAGTGTTGTGCTCTTAAGGAAACCCTCTGGAGAACATAGACTCTGTATAGATTACAGGAGACTGAATGCTATTACAGAAGGACAGGTGGATCCATTGCCGGATACAAATCAGTTGTTTGCCAGGCTAAATAAAGCTAAATATTTCTCAAAAGTGGATCTGAGTAAAGGATACTATCAGATTCCAGTAAAGCCTGAGGTTAGACCATACCTAGCTTTTAGTACCTCAGAGGGACACTATGAGTTTAACAGATTGCCATTTGGACTGAAGAATGCCCCTAGTGTCTTCTCTAGAATGATGAGAAAATTATTGGACCCTCTGAATAATCCATGCATCACAAATTTCATGGATGATATCCTTATAGCAACAGAAACATTTGAAGAACACATTGACTCTCTGAACATGCTGTTTAATCGACTTAGAGAAGCAAATTTAACAGCCCGACCAACCAAATGTTGTGTTGGATGTAAAGAATTAGAATTCTTGGGACACACAGTCCATCAGGGAAACATGACCCCTGACCCCAAGAATTTAGAGAAACTAAAGAAAGCCCCGAGACCACAAACCAAGAAAGACGTGAGATCCTTTGTCTCATTATGTGGTTTCTACCAAAAGTATATCAAAAACTTTAATTCCATATGTGCACCGTTAACTGATTTGACACGTAAAGGAAATCCAGATCGAATTACATGGACACCACAATGTGAACTGGCTTACCAGGAATTGAAGGAAAAGCTCACAAGCAAACCTATTTTGAAATTACCTGACTTAAGTCAAGAATTGATTGTAAGAACGGATGCCAGTAATATCGGGCTAAGTGCGACACTGCTACAGAAATCAGATGCATTGGATGGGGAATTAAGCCCAGTGGCATATGCTAGCAGAAAGTTGAATAAAGCTGAAACCAACTACTCAACTAGCGAAAAAGAATGTCTTGCAGTAATATGGGCGATAAAGAAATTCAATATTTATCTGTATGGGAAGGCATTCAAGTTGCAAACGGATCACAAACCCTTGTCGTTTCTAGCGCAGGCTAGACATGAAAATTCTAGATTACTCCGTTGGTCATTACTTATGCAGCCATATGAGTTTAGCATAGAGTATATATCTGGAAAAACAAATCTGGGAGCGGATTTTTTAAGCCGACATCCGTGTGATGAGAATCACCGTAAGCCCCAGAAATAATAATAAATTTCTCTATGTGTATATAGAATTATAGACTGACATATAACGTCTGTTTTAAGAGGGGAGAATTTGTCGTGAAACATTCTAAATCCACATATATAAATTAAAAGGTAAATGTAAAGCCTAACACATAAATTCAATAAAAGGAAAGAGAAATGGTAAAAGTACAGTGCTGTCACAATGACTGTACTCGAGATCCCCCTTTTTCTACTTCGTCTGCAAATTGTAACGTTTCACGTTGATAGTAAAGCCTACTGCATCACTACACGCTTTCTACAATAAAACGTGTACTGTATTTCTAAGAAAACCTTGAGCTAGGCACACTGCGTAATGACCTAAATTAATACTTCCATTAATTTCATTTTATACACTACGTTAACATAAACGGAAGGACAGATGGAATTAGGATAGAGAGAGTGAGGGCTGAAAGCAGGAACGCATGCAACACTAACACGCGTCTCGCGATATATAATTAATGCCACCCCAAGCGTAAGGCCAGAAGCACTAACTTTTTTCAAATGGACAGTGATAAAAAACACTACCCATACGAGAGTTAGGTTTAAAAACCTGTAAAATGCTTATTGGGAAACATGACATTCTACTGTTTTATGTCTGAAATACTGACATTAGTATGACAGAACAGTCGAAAAGGCAGGACAGGTGGCGGTTCTAAATCGATAAAAATAAAATTAAAATTAAAATACACGACTATCCTAGAAAAAAATGCATATTTTGAACGCAGCCCCTTTAGCCCCATTAAATTTATATATTTGGGTTCCTTAGGCCTTGCTGACAAAGAATATGTTAAGTGTTACGCAAATAGTCTAGGAATTAACAAATTATAGCCAAAAGAAAATAGTGAGGGTGTCAGACAACACCAAATAATAATCGCACAGTGGCATGTTTTGAAACCACTATTTTACGGGAAATGGGCCACCATGTAAAATCCTATTTGATTGGATAGAAGTAAATGTAAGGCTAAACACGATTAGTCAGACTACAAATACTAATTTTGTTGTTAGGGGAAACGTGAGAAGGGTAAAATTTTTTGAAAAGCTGTGTAAACATGGCCCGATTGGTTAGACCCGCCAATATAGTCAATTAGGAGCGTCAGTTCAGTGCCACATTTTGAAATAAACTTACTAAGAAACAGTGCGTTGAGAACCAGTGCATATTTTTCTAAATAAAAGCCTGGGACAGAGGCAGATCGGAATTTGTGCCATATTCATTGCCAGTCAACGTAATTGTGTATTATTTCCATGAATTGTGGTAAGCTTGACATAGTTGATATCTTTTTAATGAAAATTGAATGTAAATTGATAATTTATGGCTGTATATGTGTGGGGTTCAGTAGCCAACATGAGGCAAAGCCTAAATATTGCTCCAACCTGAACAGGAGGTGTCGGAGAAAAGTAAAACTGCATGGAATTGCCAAACAGTACACAGACACCTATCTTATTGAATAGAAAGAACTAATGCTGGAATTGCAGAGGCGTAGTAACCATTAGGGAGGAGTATACTGGTGTAAATTGTTTCAGATGAAGCTAGCAGTGGCCTACCGCTCTGAACTCAGTGTTTGTTATGTATTGTGTTCAGTGTGGAAATAGATTATAAATTAGTTCTGAAATAGGAGGTACAACCTTCTTGTTTCAGGGACCGTGGTCCTAAGTTATTGAAGCAGCACCTGGTCTGAGTTTTGCTGAATCCAGAGGCTGACAGCATACTCCTTGGTCCAGATAGCGACCAGTGAGGTGTCTCCAGAACACAGGAAGCAATCGAGCAGAAGAGTCTTTTCCTGCCGCCATCACGAAAGATAAGCTTCTGTGGCCAGAGTAGCTCAACATTATGTGCCCCCCCCCCCTCAAAAATTGACAGTATATTTAACACAGAGGGACAATAAACTGGTTCAAATGACAGGAACTGTGAACTTTTCCCAATACTGTTTCCAAGATAATCAAACACTTGAAGTCATGATGACAAACAACAACCTAGCTTGAAAAACAAAACCAGTATTACCTCATATTACTACTTCACAACTTACACACATAGAATAAGAATAATAAAATATGTCAATACAAAGATTATATTTATAAACTGTGTACATATTACTTGTAATTACATTTGATTGTGATTCCTGGTTCACTGTGTAGTTGAATCAGGATATCCATTATTGAAAAGAACCATTACATATATATTTGAAACTTTACACTTGACTCATTTAAGATAGTTTTATAGAGTGTTATATGTGTGTGAGTGTCACAGTGTTGTAAAGTGTTGTGGAATAAATTAAATTGTTTATCTGTCTGTTGTTGTTGTGACTTACACTTCATCATTTTCATAACCCTAGACATTTAACGTAGTCATCACAATATTCCAGAATAATTCTGACTGAGGTATAAATGTGGTAGCAAGTAAGGTCATCTCTAATACACCACACTTATTAGATACAGATACCTTCACAGCTGATCTCAGTCAGTACACTAAGTCCCCTATAAATATTTATAACATCCCATTTTACCACACAGAGCTGGGTATTCGCTTCACCAAACGATAAAACAGATTGTGTCATAGCGTGCGCCAGACGGTGAACAACGGCAAGTTATAGGGTAAGAAAGTGAGAAACGCACGACAGGGCCCTGTTGAAAGAACTGAGTGAAAGTAGACTGAGGGATGTTCGTTGTTGATTCACTCACAATTATAACATTTCGTTATGCAATTTTTTGCTAACTATATATCTATATATATTCCCTTATACTAGATCAGAGTATCCAGTCTGTTCATACCTAAAAGGGGGAAGAAATATTATACCGTAACCATATGTATTTGTGACTCTTTTGGCCATCATCTGTCTCATAACGGGGGCTGTGGGCTAAACCTAGAGTTAATTTCATAACGGGGCTATCATCCTTGTAGCATTCTCTTGATATTTTATGACTATTTGTATATGTTTTGATGAAATTTCTATGTGTTGTGAGGAAATTTTAAATGATAATTAAAAATTTCTCTTGGAATTAATCAGTGCGTTGGTCAGCTCGTTCATATATATATATATATATATATATATATATATATATATATATATATATATATATATATATATATATATATATATATATATATATATATATATATATATATATATATTCATTGTTATAGATTTCCCACGTCTGTGTGTTTAAACTGTCGTCACGTGTATGTGCGTGCCCGTGGGTAGATAGAAATATAGGTAAAATATATATATATGTGTTTAGACTGTCTGACGCTGTAAAGCTGTCGTAGAAGATAGGTGAGAGAGAGAAGAATTTTTTTCGCTTTCAGAGACAGCCTCTATATCACATTCTATCATCTCCTTTGTGGAAAGTCTATATTTTTTTTTCTAACTCTCATCGTGACTATCACCTATTCTAATCTATTTCAGAAGGGACCAACCCAAGTCTTAATTCTCCTATCTAAAATCTACGACACCTCCCTTCCGGTCTATAACAGCTCCGAGGTATTTAAAGTGGTCGACCTGCTCCAGGACCTGTTCTCCCAGCTTAATCTGATGCCTTCTTTCTTCTCGTGATATCACCATGGTTTTTGTTTTAGAGCTGCTTATGACCATCCCTCTCTTCTCCAGCTCTTCCATCCAGACTTGCAGGTTGGATTGGAGATGTGCCTCTGATTTAGCAATCAGGGCAACATCATCAGCAAATGCCAGCTCTGAAATACAGACCTGTCTCATCTTCCAGTACCCCACTCAATACTTTCTTGTTCTCTCCTTACATGCCTTGATGACATCGTCCATGAGGAGTATGAAAAGATAAGGTGACAGGATATCATCTTGTCTAACACCAGTGGTGGTCCTGAACTCTTCTGACTTATGGTTTGCTGTCCTCACATAATTTCTGCAAGACTTGTAGAAGCTCTGTATAGCATGAATCAGAGGTGCTGGAATGTTCTTCCTTGCCAAACATTCCCAACGTTTGCTCTAGAGGACCCTGTCAAACGCCTTTTCCAGATCTATGAAATAGAGATGGATCTTACTCTTATACTCAAGGGCCTTTTCACTCAGCTGTCTGAGTGTGAAGATTAGGTCTTGAGTACTTCGGTGTGGTCGGAATCCGCACTGGACCTCTTCCAATTGAAGCTCAGCTAGGCGTCGGAGTCTCTGCTCTAGGATTCTAGAGTAGATTTTACCAGGGACACTGAGAAGGGATATGCCTCAATGGTTTCCACATTGTGGGTTGTCACCCTTTTTGAAAATCGGTGTTATGATGGCAATCTCCCAATCCTTTGGTATGGTCTTGTTGCACCACGCTGCCTGTAGGATCCTTAAGAGTAATAGGTTGCCTGATGCTCCCATGTACTTAACCATTTCTGGTGTTATACCATCATGCCCTGCTGCTTTGCCATTCTTGATTTTCTCCAGTGCTGCCTTCAGTTCTTCCATCTTTATGTCATCTTCACCACCATTGGTGTTCTCTTCTAGTGGTTATCATTTCTGATGCTTGACCTTGCTCACCATCAAGGAGTTCTGAGAAATAATCTTTCCATCTTTCCATTACTTCCTTCAGGGCAGTCAGCAAATTGCCTTGCTTGTTCTTTATAAATTTAAGAGGGTACTGTTTTTCCTTCCTCATGTTCTTTAGGGTCTTATAGAACAATTTCTGGTTTTCTTGCGCATCCTTTTCTAGCTTTTCTCCAAATTCTTCCCAGGACTTCTGTTTTGCTGCTAGCACCTTATTCTTTGCTTCTGTTCTGAGTATCACATATTCTCTATATTTCTCTGTTTTTCCTGCTGTGTTTTTAGCTCCTTAAGTATTGTTTCCGTGCCATTTTCTTCTCTCTTATTTTCTCTTTAACTTCCTCTGTTTAACTAGCCCTCAAAAAGGATAATTTGAAGAAGAAGCTTCCCAAATTCTTTTTAAATCTCTTGATCTTCCCATCGGTTTCATATTGGCGATCTGGTCATACTAGATGTTTCTATCAGTTTCACATTGGTAATCTGGTCATACTAGATGTTTCCATCAGTTTCACATTGGTGATCTGGTCATACTAGATGTTTCCATCAGTTTCACATTGGTGATCTGGTCATACTAGATGTTTCCATCAGTTTCACATTGGTGATCTGGTCATACTAGATGTTTCCGTCAGTTTCACATTGGTGATCTGGTCATACTAGATGTTTCCATCAGTTTCACATTGGTGATCTGGTCATACTAGATGTTTCCGTCAGTTTCACATTGGTGACCTGGTCATACTAGATGTTTCCATCAATTTCACATTGGTGATCTGGTCATACTGGATGTTTCCATTAGTTTCACATTGGTGATCTGGTCATACTAGATGTTTCCATCAGTTTCACATTGGTGATCTGGTCATACTAGTTAGAAGGGCATAGAGAGGGAGAAACTGATCACGGGAGAATAGCATTACAAGGCAGTCGTCCGTCTTCTTGAATCCGCAGGGGAAAAGAGAGGCAGAGGTAGACCAAGAAACGCATGGAGAAGAGAATTGGAGACAGAAGTGAAAAATGATGAAGGGGTGAAAAGAACTTGAGCCTAGATGTTTCCATCAGTTTCACATTGGTGATCTGGTCATACTAGATGTTTCCGTCAGTTTCACATTGGTGATCTGGTCATACTAGATGTTTCCATCAGTTTCACATTGGTGATCTGGTCATACTATATGTTTCCGTCAGTTTCACATTGGTGACCTGGTCATACTAGATGTTTCCATCAATTTCACATTGGTGATCTGGTCATACTAGATGTTTCCATCAGTTTCACATTGGTGATCTGGTCATACTAGATGTTTCCATCAGTTTCACATTGGTGACCTGGTCATACTAGATGTTTCCATCAGTTTCACATTGGTGACCTGGTCATACTAGATGTTTCCATCAGTTTCACATTGGTGACCTGGTCATTGTGATAAAATGCTCCGTTTGAAAATCCCGCTCAAATATAATCATATTACAGCAGTTGAATTTTTTTCACGAAGCCAAGATACAATTTTCTACTCCTCCCGACACCAGCCCTACCCGCTTGATATTTGATTTTTTTTTTTACTATTGCCGTGGAAAGGCAATAAACGATTTCTACATTTGACCTTGGTTGAAGAAAATGCTACTAATTTGAAAATTATCAAGGGTCACCGAATAAAAACTAACAAACGCATTCTTAGGGTCTATTAATAGAAATAGCCTTAGCGACCGTTGTAAGGGCACATTTTTTTCCCCTATTGCCAAGATTTAAAATAAAGCATTTGAATCTTTTGTTAGCGAGCGGGCAAGTCCTACCCGCAAGCCCCCACTTTTTCTCTACAACGTTAGACAGTTGGCGACGGACCAAAAATTTTACCTCGTCTTGAGAACAGGAGAGAAAGGGGTAGGAAAGGAAAACTTAGAATAATTATTTCTTCATAAAAAACGAAAGAGAGTAAATAAAAGAGATGCTTGGACAGTAGAGCAATATTGTTTAAAATTACCATATAGTAAGTTATCTGGATTTAGAACAATTATTTCCTTAATATGGTTTCTTAGTGAAAAGAGTCCCATAAATAAAAGGAAAAGTACGAAGATGAAAACGAAGATAAAGACGAAAGTAACACCTATCTAGAAGGATAGATGACAGTAGTCTGATCAATAATCACTTTAATTAATTAAAATCGCCCAAGTAATAACAGATATATGGTAGAAATAAAAATTTAGACGGACCGACAGACTCACTGATAACCTTGCTCAGTTTTGAAAATCTTCGTCCCAAAAAGTCAAATCTGTTTGACTTGATTTGATTGGGTGAGGCTAGTTAAGAAAGGGGAGGTGAAACTGAAGTTTTGCCAGCCAAAGCGAAACATATTTCTACACAGTAAGATAAAATCAGACTGGCCAACGCATTGATAGACACCCAAAAATGTTTGGAGTTTTTCAAAAAAAGAGTCAAATTTTAGACGCGTTGTTCCATTGGCTAGTAAGATTGATAATAGGAAAAGAATACAAGGCTAGAAGGCCATTTGAAATTTTATCACCGCAGTGCTAAGATGAGATCAGAAGGGGAGCTTTCCTGCATGTTTTGCCTTCTGGACAACGGCAGTTTAATTTGTGCCATTATTCTGCTAGTCATCTTGTGTATTGTGTAACATATTTCATTGATTGCGGTAAGAGAAATGATTTATTAATATTCTTATTAATGTGTAGAGGCTAACCCAGATAAGGCGCCCACAAATTTTGTGTTGTGCGACATTGCTATTGTGGAAGCTTATGACATCCTAAGGGAGCACATGCATGCCTAAGCAGACTATTGAAGCAGAAAAACAAAATGTAAATGGTGTTTGAATATTGCCATGCATACAAAAATATTTTGACTATAAGACCAGAAAGCTACTGGCAGTTCTCTACAGGCCACAGTGTTCCAATAACTCTTGGAGATTAAATAGGAAGTCATACTACCAGAGTTAATGGATCATTAGGAAGAAAAAAGAAAAGAGTGTATCCCAGCTGATGATATAAAAGATAACTAAAGTCTAAGTGACAGAGGCGTTGAAGCCCTGTGGGAAAGAGCAGATACCCACGGATTGAGAAGAAGTCACAATACAATTAGGAACTGTAGCTATTGATTATCACTTGGGCTGATCACCACGAATGTTTAACGATGTTTATTTGTTAGGTGTGGAGATGTGTATATGAAGTGTATTTAGGGAGGCATTGTTCATTGTTGCAGGGTTGCATTAACGAGTAACCAGTAAGACAAAACCTGGAGAGGTAGTGTACAAGGCAACTTACCTGTTGCTTGTAGTGTGAAGTCTAACTGCAAAAGCTGACTCCAGCTGAGACACGTGTGGACAGAAAGTGTCATATTTCCAGTCAACCACCTACTTGCCACGGATCGAAAGATAAGCGTTCGTTTTGAGGGCTAATGATTTCTCATTTCATTGTTAACCTTCACACTGTAATTAAACGTTCTAGTGACATGATGAAAGGAACAGTTCTTCCAAAAAGTGACCCTTCTTAATACCTTGTTACTACAGCCAGGGATAAAAGTACAGAAACATTTTAATAATATCATTTATTGGACAAGATGTCCAGCCACTGTATTTACCTGTGTACATAACCACATTTATTTTGAGTTTAACCTTCCTGATTCAAAACATTTGAGAGTCAGGAAATTAAAATTGTAAATTAACTGATTCCGTACGTAAGATCTATTAAAAGACGCAATGGCCGACCGCTGTGGCCGCAAGATCTTTTAAAAGACGCTGATTTATTTCGTTGTTTCTTTCTATTCTGATATTTTATACTGCCCAGAATTTATCTCGAACGGAAGTAAACACAAAACTGGGCAAATTTCAACAAGCTTCATATTTGCGTTTGAAGGGATTTTTTCACATTTATCTTCATCTTTAATCGTGTTTTGTCGTATCGCCATAATGGCCGAAAACACACAGGATATGTTACTAATATGTAAACAGTGAACAAACTGTGTGATCAACCATAACTTTCTTACTTTTTCTGTGTTTCTAAATGGATTACCTGCACAAAGAGAGCAGTGAAACTGTATTGTGATAACAATTTATGTTACAAGCCTTACGTAAGTCGAAAATTTTTGTTCAAAATTTCAAGTTATCTTTTTTCCGTGTACATATTATCTGTTATAACATAAACATAACATAAAATTAGCCAGAAAGGCATATGGATTTATATTGTTCATCCAATGTACTTTAATTTGATATATAATATGTTATACTTAACTCATGATTAGACACACATTGTCAGTAAACGTAAATTATGTATGTGTAAATTTTTGGGGCTTAAAAATAATTCCGTCCAGAGCTGAAAATAATTACGTACGGAATCAGTTAATCCTATAACTTTAACCATTGTCTTACTTGAGTTTATTAGATTGAGTTACAGTTGTGTTAAATTTGTTATCATACATCACACATACATTACCCTAGACACGTAGCCATATAAATTAATAGACTTAAAATATTTCGCAGAGTGAGATCATAGGGTGGTAGCAGTTAGGTACCCTGAGAACACATCATCATCAACTATTAGACTCAGGGACTTACATAGCTGGACCTCACTCTGTAGACAATTAATAATAATTAACATAAATAACATATAAACCCACCACAGTCATACCATTTCAATGTTTGTATTCTACGTAAGCGTCCATTTATGAAAGTCTGCAATGTTTTGGTTGCTCTTTTTAATGTATGTTTCAAAGCCACGTGGTAGGACTGACGTGCGATCTGAGTTGAAGATTCTTATTCTTTTTTTCTTTTTTTTTGGGTCTGTGTTTGTGTTTGACTTTTGTATTGTTATTTTGATATCACGATCTGTCCCTCCAACTTCGTCTGTTTTGCTGTCAAGGTATGTGTATGATTCTATATCGTGTCGTGATGTATCTCCCAGTATAATCTATCGTTTGTTGCATTTATCCTCGTAATCTTTGTCTTATCGCGGTGTATTTTCAGACACAATTGCCGTGTCTAAGCAATAATTTTGATTTCCAATATCAAAATATCGTGTCATATCTCCTCTTCCACTCAGTTCAAACAGAGTTAACCAAGAATGTAAAACTGTGTGAATATATATGTATGTATGCCCTCCCCTTTCCTAAAAGAAAATCTCTCACAACTGTCTTGATGTTAACAGGGGGGAAGCTAGGGTATCCGGCATAACACTCATTCCACCAGTCATCTGCCATCATTAACAAGCATTACGAGGCCTCCACAAGACTCTCACTTTCCAGTCACACCATCACTGATCCTTATATATTAATTTTAGTTCTTGTTATATACTGTTTTACTATATCGTGCAATTCCCTAGGTTTGTCTATTCTCAACATCTATTCTACAGTTATGGGTGAATTACAAGCCCGCAAATTATCTAATATTGGTTTTCTCTGGTGTTCATACTTCCTACATTTTAGAATGAAATGTTCTGTATTATTTTCCTCCAGACACTCTGCACAGTAAGGTTCTTCTATTCTAAAATAGCCCATTAACAATTGCAGTCTAATAAATATCTTATTGCTAGGAGTTTTTAGTTCTTTAGATACCTGACACATTCTTGTTGGAGTCCTGAACAGTTTATTTGTATGTCCACCCTACAGGCTTCCACCCCACTATACTGTCCATTCGTCGGTTAATTTTCTGTTAATTAAGCTTTTGATCCCTGGTTTACTGATCCCCACATTTATTTATTTTTTGTTAGATCTACGTTTCTTAGCCTCTTTAACCACCTTTTCATTACTCCATTTCTTGAGATCATCCTTAACTGTTAAGAATGGTAAGCAAGGTTGCAAATGTAGTTTAATTACGCTCAAATTCTCCATGTTCCGTATCTTAAAAATGCCAGAATATTTGACAATATGCGTATATAATGAATGGGCCTGCTGTAAAACTGATATATAAATAAAACAGAAAATGGAATAGAACCAGTCTTACAAATTGATGGCACACTGGCCGTTTCATGGCTAACCTTCGACAGCCACAGTCCTACATACTTAGTCGTTCCTCTTCTGCTCTGGGGTGTAGAGATTGGCCAGAGAGAGAGCGCCACACTATCCTATCGACTGTCTTCCTCCTGGCCTGATTCCAGTCTTGTCCTCGGTCCTTCAGAGATTGTCTAACATTGTCTCCAATCAAACTCTGGGTCGACCTGGAGGTCTGAATCCCTGGCATTGGTAAGTGACACCTGGTTGTTATTAGCATGTCAACGATATATGATGTTAACGATGTCCGGGATTCTGTATTGTTGAAAAATATATGTAGGATTGTACAACCGACTTCTGTCGAGTTTATGAACAGGTGTCGCTAGTGAGACTGTGTTTGTGTTGATCTACAAGAATTATCATACCCCTGTTTGAGGACAAGTCAAGTCTAGATATATGTCACATTTGGTCCGTGACAATGGTTAATATAGACAGACTGTATTTATTTTCCATCACTGGTGTTATGTCTTTCATCATTTTTTTAATTAGTTTCTCATCTTTGTTTCCTGTTTGTGAATATGGCCCCAAAACACACCGTTTTTCTAGGGTATAATAAAAATGAGGACTGTGGTAAAGGGTGGGTTAAACCAGGGGCGTTACTTAAAGTATTTGGCACCTGGGGTGATCCTAACTTTGGCACCCCCCACCGCCCCCAACATAAAGAAACACACTTGCAGTTATATTTTTAACTGTAAGTACTGTCATTATAGTGTCCGAAAGTTACCCCCCCCCCTCCTGGCTATCACCCGGGGCACTATCACCCCCGCACCCCCTTAGTATGCCACTGGGTTAAACGTTTTACTGTGATAAAAGAAAAAAAAATTATCTACGTTGCGGCCACAACACCTTCGTCAGGAACAAGCGGACAAAAACAGAAATGAAAGGAAGCGAGAGCCAAGAAGAATGAAAAATTAATAAAATCAATACAACCGGCGCAGTCGGTCTGACCGGATTCGTGCGGTGAATACGCACAATGGAATTTTCTCTTTATCTACCATACCTTCCTTCAACCTTTTACGACCTATCTCGCCTGGCTGTTGACTTTGCATTTGCCACGTTGAAGAATTCCCATATTTACAATGTGTTGTTGGTGAAAAACGGACTCCAATATTATTTTCCTCTATTTATTTATTTTAATAGAACATTGGACAGTTTTCAGTGTCGCTTCACCAAGTTGAAGGATACAGAAACGAACTATCTCGTACTCTTGTGTAAATGTGGCACTGATAAATCACTGCTGAACATTTGCTTCAAAGATGCCCAACATACAGGGGCCAGATTTAGATATGATGAAGCCCTAAGTTATAGGATTGGTTTTGATTCTAAGGACTATCTTCATTGCACACGAACACCTCCATCAGTGCTCCGATCTCCTCCCTTAGATCGCACAGTGTACGAACTCCGTAGAATCCGGAGAGTATACCAATGTGTGTATACAGGAATCACACATTCTATAAATATTTTTGTGGTGGGTAGGTTTCCAATTTGTCCAGGTCAGCGGCCTTATGGCCGACTCTTTACGATTTCCAACTGCCGTGGGATTTTTAACGCGCGCAACGTGTACACGGGACCTCATATTTTTTGGCCCGTATCCGAGAAGGCTAGTCATCCGATCTCACTACCCAGGAGACCGATTGGGGGGGGGGGGGGGGGGGGGGGGAGGGAGCCGATGGGGGGGGGGGGAAATTTGACATCATTAGGACCACTGGTTCTGAAAAAAATTTTCATAAATTATATTCCCTGTACTGGGAATTGAATCCGGTACTCTTAGAATTCGAGGCGGAGGCCATACTTCTTAGCCACTCCGACCTCTCTAAGCTATAAGGAAGCTGTGGATACCCTTTTTAACAATCAGTAAGAGAGAATAAGGCCGTGTGCAACAACTGAGCTTGGCAAGAAAGGACCCTTCAGACTGAGACTCTAAGCTATAGCTTATTTAGCTTATGGCTAAATCTGGCCCTGCCAACATATGAGGAACATAGAAAGCACATATGGCCGTCACCAGTATCATTTTCGGAGGAAGAAAACTCTACTGAGATGAAAATAGCTGACCACTGTATTTTTTAAAATATTCAAATAGACGTCTGAGAGTGTACGAAGAAGAAGAAGTATTCTTGCCATAAACTATTTCTGTGGGACATTTCTTTCCTAGCAATTAGAACGCTTAGTCACAAAGAGGTTTAACTCTTACCGGGCGTAGTTTTCCTTTGTTATATGCAAAGAACTTTGTTTCGCGTTGAGTTTTCAAATAGTTTTAAAGTTTTAGGGTCGGTTCTTTCCAAATTGTTAATGTCAACGATATATGATGTTACCGATGTTTAGGATTCTGTTAAAAAAATGCATTTGAATACAGTGTACACGAATTTCAGGACTACCGTACAAGTTTGGAAGCACAACTTTAAGCCCGCCATTTCTGTTCGCGCGTCAGATGCATAGATGGTACGCTCTTACAAACATTCTTCAAATAACTAGCAATAACCCGTAAAAATTGTCAGGTTTTTAATTATAGTGTGTTGTTTCTGTTACATGTATTACAGACTTACATTTTAAGATTATTTTTAAGAAAATGATGAGTTAAATCCGTTTCCCGAATGAAACTGGTCAGAAGAGTATCTTGATTGTCTGTTGATTCAATCTGCATCTCCGCACCTTCCTGTCTCCAGTTCATGTACTGTTTATCAATTGTGTTGTTGGCTTCTTTCCATAATCAAACTGTTCATGCACACCGTCATTTGCGCACTTTTCTATTTTCGGGAGAGTACATTCAAGAGAAACAATACAATTATTGTCTAACTTTCAACCACAGTTGCACCCCTTAGCTGTGGTTGAAAGTTAATGTACTCTCTCGGAAATAGAAAAGTGCGCAAATGACGGTGTGCATGATGTGACCGACCGACCGACGTACTTGCGGCGGGAATTATGGTATTGGATTGTTTCCTCTCCACGTTTGGTGTTGCCATTCTCTTGAGCTTTTGCTTTCAAGCGTTCCTTCCGTTGCGGTTTTTCATCATTGTCGTGGAATATTCTAATCCACATATATAAATTATCAAGTAAATATAAAGCCTAATAAATACATATAATAAATAAAGGAAGAAGAATGGTAAAGAACAGTGCTGTCACAATGACAGTACTCGAAATCCCCCCTTCTTTTCTACTTCGTCGGCAAATTGTAACGCTTTCACGTTGATATTAAAGGCCTTCTGCAACATACACGCGTTTCCCAAACACACAATAAAATGTGCTGCCTTTCTAAGAAAAACCTTGAAATATGCAAGTTGACCTAAATTTTAAATTCCATTCATGTCTTTTTCTACACTATGTTACCAAAAACAAAAGACAGATGGACTAAAGGATAGCGAGAAGGGAGAGGCAGAAAGCCGAACACTAAACACGCGTCGCGCGATACACAAATGCTGCCATCACGCGTGTAAGACTACATGCACTAACTTTTTTTTCGGACGGACAGTGATAAATTCACTACCCTTCCCAGAGTTAGGTTTTAAAATCACAAAAAAACGCTTATTAGGAAAGATAACAATAGATGGGTTTACGTTTGAAAACATTACAGTACCCAGACAGCACATCTTCGAAACAGGAGGTAGAAGGAATTGCATATTTTGAACGCAGCATATTAGTTCTATTAAATATATATATTTGGGTTCCTTAGGGTTTGCTGACAAAGAATATGTACAACGTTATGCAAATAGTCTAGGAATTAACAAGTTATAGCCAAAATAAAATGATGGTGCTGTCAGACAACACCCAAAATCAGAATCGCTCAGTGGTAGATTTTTTTTAAATCCACCATTGTACGGGAAATGGGCCACAAGTTACATTTGAACGGATTGGCTGGAATGATATGTAAGGCTAAACACGATTGGTCGGGCTATAAATACTATCTATCGTTGTTAGGGGAGACGTGGAAAGGTAACATTTTTTTCAAATACTTGTCGAAACGTGGCTCCATTGGCTAGACTCGCTGATATACTCACTTAGGAGCGTTAGTTCGAGACCACTAGTGCAAATAAGCTTGATAAAGCAACAGTGCGTTGAAGCCAGCTCATATTTGTGTTAAATAAAAGCCTGGAACATAAGCAGATGGGAATTTGTGCCAGTATTTTGTGCCAGAATTCATTGCTAATCAACGTATCTGTGTTTGTTTCCATGAATTGTGGTAAGCTTGAAACATTCAGTATCTTTTAATGAAAATTGAATGTGAATTGTTAATTTATGCCTGTATATATGTGTAGTTCAGTAGCAAACATGATATAAAGCCTATAATGCTCCAGCCTGAACAGAAGGTGTCGGAGGAAAGTAAAACTGCATGGAATGGCCAAACAGTACACTGACACCTAGATTATTGATTAGACAGAAATAATGCTGGAAGTGCAGAGGCGTAGTAACCATTAAGGAGGTTAATGCTGGTATAAAGTATTTCAGATGAAGCTGACAGTTGGCCTAACGCTCTGAACTCAATGTTTGTGATGTATTGTGCTCAGTGTAAAAAGAGAGTATAAATTAGTTATGAAGTAGAAGGTACATCCTTCTTGTTTTCAGGGACCGTGGTCTTGATGGTATTGAGCAGCACCTGGTCAGAGCTTTGCTGAATCCAGAGTCGGACAGCATACTCCTTGGTCCATTTAGCTATCAGTGAGGTGTCCCAGAGCCCAGGGGAGAGTCGAGCAAAGGAGTCTTTTCCTGCCGCCATCACGCCAGATAAGCTGATGTGGCCAGCTGAGCTCAAAATTATGTACCCCCAGCTTAAAATGACCTTGTAAAAATAACATTAAGAGGGGAATTAAATTGTGTTAATATCAGGAACTGAGAACATCTCCAATAATAGTTCCCCTAAAGACAAACTATTGAAGTCATGATGACAAATACCAACAGAGCTTGAACAAAACAAAAACCAGTATTACCTCATATTACTACTACACAACTGACACACATAGGATACTTTTAATAATATATGTCACTACTATATTCATATTGATAAATTCTGTACATATAACTTGTAATTTAAATTGATTGTGATTCCTGGTTCCCTTTGTAGTTGAATCAGGACACATATTCATTCATGCCAGCAATGAATACATATTGTTATTTGAAAAGTTATCAGTGACTCCTTTAAGATATCCTTGTAGAGTGTTTTATGTATGTGAGTGTCACAGTGTTGTCAAGTGTGGTGGAATAAATTAAATTGTTTATCCGTCTGTTGTTGTTATGACTTACACTTCATCATACACATACCCTAGACATACAACGTAGTCATCACACTATTCCAGAATAATTCTGACTGAGATATATATATATGTGGCAGCAAGTAAGGTTATCTATAATACACTACACTTATTAGATATAGATACCTTCACAGCTGATCTCAGTCAGTACACTAAGTCCCCTATAAATATTTATAACATCCCACTTCACCACAATCATCACAATCATCACTATCATCATAATCCCCATCATCATCACAATCATCATTATCATCATAATCCCCATCACCATCATCACAATCCCCATCACCATTATCATCATAATCCCCATCACAATCATCATTATCATCATAATCCCCATCATCATCACAATCATCATAATCCCCATCATCATCACAATCATCATAATCCCCATCACAATCATCATAATCCCCATCACCATTATCATCATAATCCCCATCACCATTATAATCCCCATCACCATTATCATCATAATCCCCATCACCATTATAATCCCCATCATCATCATCATAATCCCCATCATCATCACAATCATCATAATCCCCATCATCATCACAATCATCATAATCCTCATCACAATCATCATTATCATCATAATCCCCATCACTATCACAATCATCATAATCCCCATCATCATCATCATAATCCCCATCATCATCACAATCATCATAATCCCCATCATCATCACAATCCCCATCACAATCATCATTATCATCATAATCCCCATCACCATCACAATCATCATAATCCCCATCATCATAATCCCCGTCATCATCACAATCATCATAATCCCCATCACCATTATTATCATAATCCCCATCATCATCGTCATCATTATGTTCCCTTGTGCCTGTGGTGAAGTGGGATGTTATAAATATTTATAGGGGACTTAGTGTACTGACTGAGATCAGCTGTGAAGGTATCTATATCTATTAAGAGTAGTGTATTATAGATAACCTTACTTGCTACCACATATCTATATATCTCAGTCAGAATTATTCTGGAATAGTGTCATGACTACGTTATGTGTCTAGGGTATGTGTATGATGATGTGTAAGTCACAACAACAGACAGATAAACAATTTAATTTAATCCACTACTCTTGACAACACTGTGACACTCACATACATATAACACTCTATGAGAATATCTTAAGGAGTCACTGATAACTTTTCAAATAACAATATGTATTCATTTTTATCATAACGTTATATGTGTCCTGATTCAAATACAAAGGAACCAGGAATCACAATCAATTTTAATTACAAGTTATGTACAGAATGTATTAATATGAATATTGTAGTGACATATATTATTAAAAATATCCTATGTGTGTCAGTTGTGTAGTAGTAATATGAGGTAATACTGGTTTTGTGTTGTTCAAGCTCTGTTGGTATTTGTCATCATGACTTCAATAGTTTGTCTTTTGGAACAGGATTGGAGATGTTCTCAGTTCCTGATATTAAGACAATTAAATTCCCCTCTGAAGGTTATTTTTACAAAGTCATTTCAAGATGAGGGGACATAATGTTGAGCTCAGCTGGCCAAATCAGCTTATCTTGCGTGATGGCGGCAGGAAAGGACTCCTCTGCTCGAATTCTCCCCTGGGCTCTGGAGACACCTCACTGATAGCTAAAAAGACCAAGGAGTATGCTGTCCGACTCTGGATTCAGCAAAGCTCTGACCAGGTGCTGCTCAGTACCATCAAGACCACGGTCCCTGAAATCAAGAAGGATGTACCTTCTACTTCATAACTAACTTATACTCTCTTTTACACTGATCACAACACATCACAAACATTGAGTTCAGAGCGTTAGGCCAACTGTCAGCTTCATCTGAAATACTTTATACCAGTATTTACCTCCTTAATGGTTACCACGCCTCTGCACTTCCAGCATTATTTCTGTCTAATCAATCATCCAGGTGTCAGTGTACTATTTGGCCATTCCATGCCGTTTTACTTCCCTCCGACACCCTCTGTTCAGGCTGGAGCATTATAGGCTTTATCTCCTGTTTGCCACTGAACTACACATATATATACAGGCATAAATTAACAATTTACATTCAATTTTCATTAAAAGATACTGAATGGTTCAAGCTTACCACAATTTCATGGAAATAAACACAGATACGTTGATTAGCAATGAATTCTGGCACAATTACTGGCACAAATTCCCATTTGCTTATGTTCCAGG
This sequence comes from Oreohelix idahoensis, assembly GCA_024509875.1. Classification (NCBI taxonomy): domain Eukaryota; kingdom Metazoa; phylum Mollusca; class Gastropoda; order Stylommatophora; family Oreohelicidae; genus Oreohelix; species Oreohelix idahoensis. The sequence goes on along the minus strand of JAMPIV010002655.1, from coordinate 12,114 downwards.
CTTTTATTTAACACAAATATGAGCTGGCTTCAACGCACTGTTGCTTTATCAAGCTTATTTGCACTAGTGGTCTCGAACTAACGCTCCTAAGTGAGTATATCAGCGAGTCTAGCCAATGAGGCCACGTTTCGACAAGTGTTTGAAAAAATGTTACCTTTCCACGTCTCCCCTAACAACGAAAGATAGTATTTATAGCCCGACCAATCGTGGTTAGTCTTTCATTTGTTGCGCTCCAATCAATTTGGAGTTTACATGGTAGGCTAATTCTGTAACGTAAGATTTTTTTCAAACACGTTATAAAAAAATTTTATGGGCAGAAATGATTCCATGCTGTCAGGCATCCCCACTATTTTATTTTGGTTATAATTTATTAATTCCTGGACTATTTGCGTAGTTTACATGACTGAGCCCTAAGGAACCAGCTGTACGTGGCTGCGTTCAAAATTGTGGTCCTCTACTCCTGTTTCATCGAAGATGTGCTATACTATTAAGAAACGTAAACCCATATTGAAGTAGTTTATAAATACTTACTTGTGGTACTACCAGCTGTGAAGGTATCTATATCTATAAAGAGTAGTGTATTATAGATAACCTTACTTGCTACCACATATCTATATATCTCAGTCAGAATTATTCTGGAATAGTGTGATGCTACGTTATGTGTCTAGGGTATGAGTATGGTGAAGTGTAAGTCACAACAACAGACAGATAAACAATTTAATTTAATCCACTACTCTTGACAACACTGTGACACTCACATACATATAACACTCTACAAAGATATCTTAAAAGAGTCACTGATAAACTTTCGAATAACAATATGTATTCATTACTGGCATGAATGAATATGTGTCCTGATTCAACTACAAGGGAACCAGGAATCACAATCAATTTAAAATTACAAGTTATGTACAGAATGTATTTAATATGAATATTGTAGTGACATATATTATTACAAATGTTCTATGTGTGTCAGTTGTGTAGTAGTAAAATGAGGTAATACTGGTTTTGTTTTGTTCAAGCTCTGTTGGTATTTGTCATCATGACTTCAATAGTTTGTCTTTAGGGACCAGTATTGGAGATGTTCACAGTTCCTGATTTTAAGACAAGTAAATTCCCCTCTTAATGTTAATTTTAAAAAGTCAGTTCAAGATGAGGGGACATAATGTTGAGCTCAGCTGGCCAAGTTAGCTTATCTGGCGTGATGGCGGCAGGAAAGGACTCCTCTGCTCGAATTCTCCTCTGGACTCTGGAGACACCTCACTGATAGCTAAAAGGACCAAGGAGTATGCTGTCCGACACTGGATTCAGCAAAGCTCTGACCAGGTGCTGCTCAGTACCATCAAGACCACTGTCCCTGAAATCAAGAAGGATGTACCTTCTACTTCATAACTAATTTATATTTTCTTTTTACACTGATCACAATACATCACAAACATTGCGTTCAGAGCGTTAGGCCAACAGTCAGCTTCATCTGAAATACTTTATACCAGCATTACCATCCTTAATGGTCACTACGCCTCTGCACTTCCAGCATTATTTCTGTCTAATCAATCATCCAGGTGTCAGTGTACTATTTGGCCATTCCATGCCGTTTTACTTCTCTCCGACACCCTCTGTTCAGGCTGGAGCATTACAGGCTTTACCTCACATTTGCCACTGAACTACACATATATATACAGGCATAAATCAACAATTCACATTCAATTTTCATTAAAAGATATTGAATGGTTCAAGCTTACCACAATTCATACGAATAAACACAGATACGTTGATTAGCAATGAATTCTGGCACAAACTGGCACAAATTTCCATCTGCCTATCTTCCAGGCTTTTATTTAACACAATTATGAGCTGGCTTCAACGCACTGCTGCTTTATCAAGATCATTTAAACAAGTGGTCTCGAACTAACGCTCCCAAGTGTGTATATCAGCGAGACTGGCCAATGAGCCACGTTTCGACAAGTGTTTGAAAAAATGTTACCTTTTCCCGTTTCCCCTAACAACGAAAGATAGTATTTATAGTTCGACCAATCGTGGTTAGGCTTTCATTTGTTGCGCTCCAATCAATTTGGAGTTTACATGGTAGGCTATTTATGTAACGTAAGGTTTTTTTCAAACACGTTATAAAAAATTTTATGAGCAGAAATGATTTCATGCTGTCAGGCAGCCTCACTATTTTATTTTGGGTATAATTTATTAATTCCTGGACTATTGGCGTAACGTTTTACATATTATTTGTCAGCAAGCCCTAAGGAACCCAATTTTCCCACTTTAAAAGAGCTACGTGGCTGCGTTCAAAATATGTATTTTCTACCTCCTGTTTCGAAGATATGCTGTCTGGGTACTGTTATGTTTTCAACCGTAAACCCATCTATTGTTATCTTTCCTAATAAGCGTTTTTTATGATTTTAAAACCTAACTCTGGGGAAGGGTAGTGTATTTTATCACTGTCCGTCTGAAAAAAAAAAGTTAGTGCTTGTAGCCTAACACGCGTGATAGTAGTAATTGTGTATCGCGCGACGCGTGTTTAATGTTCGGCTTTCTGCCTCTCCCTTCTCGCTATCCTTTTGTCCATCTGTTCGTTCGTTTTGGTAACGTAATATAATTAATGTTAGGATTAATTTAGGTCATTACGCAGTACGTCTCAATGTTTTTCTTAGAAATGCAGCACACGTTTCATTGAAGAAGGCGGGTAATAATACAGTAAGCTTTTATATCAACGTGAAAGCGTTACAATTTGCAGACGAAGCAGAAAACAAGGGGGATTTCGAGTACATTCTTTGTGACAGCACTGTTATTTTACCATTGCTCTTCTCTTTATTAATTTTATTTGTTAGGCTTCATATTTACCTAATAATTTATATATGTGGATTAGAATATTTCATGACACCTCCCCTCTTAAAACAGACATTATATGTCAGTCCTTTATTCTATATACACATAGAGAAATTTATTATTATTTCTGGGGTTTACGGTGATTCTCATCACACGGATGGCGGCTTAAAAAATCAGCTCCCAAATTGGTTTTTCCAGATATATACTCAATGCTAAAATTATATGGAGCCAGAAGCAAAGACCATCGGAGTAACCTAGAGTTCTCATGCTTAGCCTGTGCTAAAAACGATAAAGGTTTGTGATCTGTTTGCAACTTAAATGCCTTCCCATATAGATAAATATTGAATTTCTTTATTGCCCATATTACTGCAAGACATTCTTTTTCGCTAGTTGAGTAGTTGATTTCAGCTTTATTCAACTTTCTGCTAGCATATGCCACTGGGCTTAATTCCCCATCCAATGCATCTGATTTCTGTAGTAAAGTTGCACCTAGCCCAATATTACTTGCATCCGTCCTTACTATGAATTCTTGACTTAAGTCAGGTAATTTCAAAATGGGTTTACTTGTGAGCTTTTCCTTCAATTCTTGGTAAGTCATTTCACATTGTGGTGTCCATGTAATGCGATCTGGAAGTCCTTTACGTGTCAATTCAGTTAACGGTGCACATATGGAATTAAAGTTCTTGATATACTTCTGGTAGAAACCACATAATGAGACAAAGGATCTCACGTCCTTCTTGGTTTGTGGTCTCGGGGCTTTCTGTAGTTTCTCTAAGTTCTTTGGGTCAGGGGTCATGTTTCCCTGATAAACTGTGTGTCCCAAAAATTCCAATTCTTTACATCCAACGCAACATTTGGTTGGTCGGGCTGTTAAATTTGCCTCCCTAAGTCGAGTAAACAGCATGTTCAGAGAGTCAATGTGTTCCTCAAATGTTTCTGTTGCTATAAGGATATCATCCATAAAATTTGTTATACAGGGATTATTCAGAGGATCCAATAATTTTCTCATCATTCTAGAGAAGACACTAGGCGCATTCTTCAATCCAAATGGCAATCTATTAAACTCATAGTGTCCTTCTGAGGTACTAAAAGCTAGGTATGGTCTAACCTCAGGCTTTACTGGAATCTGATAGTATCCTTTACTCAGATCCACTTTTGAGAAATATTTAGCTTTATTTAGTCTGGCAAACAGCTGATTTGTATCCGGCAATGGATCCACCTGTCCTTCTGTAATAGCATTCAGTCTCCTGTAATCTATACAGAGTCTATGTTCTCCAGAGGGCTTCCTTAAGAGTACCACCCCGGAACTATACGAAGACTCACTGTGCGAAATAATTCCTTCCTTCAACAGATAGTCTATCTCTTCCTTCAAAGCTTTTTCCTTAGCAAACGGAATCGAATATGGTTTCATACAGACAGGTGTGGGGTCTATCAGTTTCATATCATATTCCAATAGGTTTGTATGCCCTGGTCGGTCTGTTAACACCTCTGCATGATTATTTAGAACCTGTTGCACTCTCTCTTTCTGAGTTTTCGTTAAATGTGTACTGATTTTCACCTGTGCTGCTGTCTCACAGGGGTGTAATGGATATTCAAATGATGAAAGTGGTTCCTTTTTCATCTCCATGGCGATGGACAAGGTCAACAAGTGTGTCTCTTCCTGATGTTCTCTTTCCAAATATTTCTTCAGGAGATTCACATGATAGATTTTTTCTTTCCCCTTCTTATCTATCTTATAATTTGTTCTAGACACCTTCTCTAGAACTGTATATGGACCCTGCCATCCAATTTGTAACTTATTCTGACTCCCGGGCAAAAGAAGCAGTACTTTCTCTCCCACAGCCAAATTTCTGTCTTTCGCCTTCCTGTTATAATAGGCAGCATGTTTCTTCCTGGCTTGTTTCAAATTTTCATTGGCAAGTTTCCAGCCAGTTTTTAACCGAGTGGTCAGCTCATTCACATACTGGTATGAAGATGTAATGTTTTCCTCTGCCTTTTCATCAGTCCACGTTCTTAACAAAGCTTCAAGTGGACCTTTTATTGGCCTTCCAAACAATAATGTTGCCGGGGCCATACCGGTTGAACTATGGGGTACCTCCGATAAGCAAAGAGGGCGGCGTGCAGGTACTGGTCCCATGTATCTGGTTTTTCGTGTGCCAACTTTCTCAGGATCGACATCAATGTGCCGTTAAATCTTTCCACTTGGCCGTTCCCTTGGGGATGATACACACTACAATGGAAGTGTTTGGCCTGAAAGATCCTGAAAACTTCTTCAGTTAGTTTCCCCTTGAACTGAGAGCCATTATCAGTCAAGATTTGATTGGGAAAGCCTAACCTTGTGAAAATTGTGAGCAATGCCTCTGCCACATGTTTAGAATCAATCGATGACAGGGCTACTGCCTCTCCCCACATAGAACAAGTGTCCACCAGAGTCAGAATGTAGCTGTTCCTTCTCTTGGTTCGGGTGAGAGGTCCCACAAGATCCACGGCAACTCTCTCAAAGGGTGTTCCCACTATGGGCATTTCCCCCAGAGTTGCTGGTGCAGTCCAATGTTTAGGTGCTACTCGTTGGCACTCTGGACAGGATTTTACATATCGTTTGATATCTTCAGTTATTCCTGGCCAGAAATAGTGACAAGCTATTCGCTGTCCTGTTGCGCTGATTCCCATATGACCACTGAAGGGAATCGCATGCCCTAGTTCCAACACTTTAGTCCTATATGAAGTGGGAAGGACCAGCTGTCCGTGACCATTGGATTCAGATCCAGCCTTCCTATATATCAGTTTGTTCTTCATATAAAACTCTCCCTTGCCTGGAGGTGTATGAGATTTGGGCAACTTCTTGAAACATGGCTTGAGTGTTTTGTCCTCAGCCTGTGCCTTCCTCATCTCATCTGGGTGAGTATTTATGGGATTATCCTCCTCCTTCTTTGACTGTGATCTGGTCTGCACTGTTGCCAATATCACAGGTCTCTTGGGATTCCCCAAGAAGACATATCTACACCCCAATATTAGAGGGTAGATTGGCTCATTTATCACTGCTGCTTTTATGATCCCTTCCACATATCGCGTTTTCACTTTTATTCGGGCGACGGGAAGTGTCATGGTAGCTACATCCTTGGTTGCAGTTTGAATCTCCACTGTTTCTGTGGTGTATTGATCGGCCTGCACCAGGTGAGAACTCACAACGGAATCGTAATCTAAACCGGTATCATATAAACATCTTATAGTGACACCATTACAGATGACATCTTCACACACTGGGGGGTGGTGGTATGGTTCCTGTAATTCTTCAGGTTTGCCCTTCTTTTCCTTTTTCCCCGATGTCATAGCAGCAAAATGAGGAGGTTTCCTTCTACAATGGTCAGTGTCATGATTGTTCATCTTACAATTTTTACACCACCTTTTTCCTTGGTTGAAAGATTTTCTTTCATCATATTTCCTTTCATCGAATTGTGGGAATTTATTTTTATTTTCATACCGTGGCCTATCAAATTGGTGCTTACCTTTATTTTGATCCCTAGGATCAAATTTATTAAAGTTCTGTGGTGCCCTAAAGTTATCCACCTGTTTCTTTTTATTACCTGTTACCTCTGCTTGAGCTGCTTGATACCTTTCAGCAACATTTAGCAACTCACCCAGCCTCTCTGCACCTTGTTCCATGAGAAACTTTCTCAGGTCTGGAGCCATGGACTCTCTTAGTTGCTCTATAAGGACCATTTCCTTAAGATCTTGGGTTTTCCCCCAGAGAAGTCCATTTCTCCAAGTATGTCTCTATTCGTGCAGAGAACTGGTGATAGGTTTCACCTGACAGTAGTTTAGCATTCCTAAATTTTTTTCTATAGAATTCTGCATTCTTTTCATACCTTAACAAAAGAGCCTGCTTTAGCATGTCATAATTTTCCTGATCACCTCTGCTCATTTTTGCAAAAACTTCATAAGCTGCCCCACGAAGTCCCTGAGATAACTTTAAGCTCCACCTTTCTCTCTCTAACCCATACGTGGTAGCTAATAGTTCGTACCTATTTATATAGCTCTCAATATCATCGTCTTTCTCAACAAAATGATCTAAATGAAAATTCATAGCTGAGGTTGAGGCTCCTTGAGTAACCGTAGCATCAGAGGCAAAGGGACTGGCACCATTTTCAGGAGCATGGCCTTGAAACTCAAACTCCCTTAGTCGTAACTCATGTTCCCTTTGTAATCTCTTCTCCTCCTTTTCTGCTTCCCTTTCTGCAGCTAATCTCTTCTCTTCTCTTTCTGCAGCCTGTCTTCTTTCCTCGGCTTCCAATGCTTTTGCCTCTTTGTCAGCCTCAATCTGCAACCTCTTAGTCTCAGCCTCAGCTTGCAACCTCTTATTTTCCCTTTCAGCCTCTAACCTTCTTTCGGCTTCTTTTTCTAATCTTCTTTCTTCGCGTTCAATAAATTTGTCACATTCCGTTGTGACATAGGCAACCATAACTTGCCCATCTAATCCTAACTCTTTTGCAGTCTGAACCGCAGCAGATCGAAATTTGGCCAGGTCCGCCATTGTCTATCAGGTAAATTTTTATAATGTCTACCCAACAATTCAATTTCTAACTATATATCTAATGGACAACACAGGCACCGTGAGCTCAACCTTATTTAATTCCACCCAAGGATACCTTTTAATTCTTATATTCCCTGAAGTGAATTACCCCCAATATTTTTAATAGTTAAAGATTCAAAATCCCGGACGAGCCCCAAATATATGTGGTGAAGTGGGATGTTATAAATACTTATAGGGAACTTAGTGTACTGACTGAGATCAGCTGTGAAGGTATCTATATCTATTAAGAGTAGTGTATTATAGATAACCTTACTTGCTACCACATATCTCTATATCTCAGTCAGAATTATTCTGGAATAGTGTGATGCTACGTTATGTGTCTAGGGTATGAGTATGGTGAAGTGTAAGTCACAACAACAGACAGATAAACAATTTAATTTAATCCACTACTCTTGACAACACTGTGACACTCACATATATATATAACACTCTACAAAGATATCTTAAAAGAGTCACTGATAAACTTTCGAATAACAATATGTATTCATTACTGGCATGAATGAATATGTGTCCTGATTCAACTACAAGGGAACCAGGAATCACAATCAATTTAAATTACAAGTTATGTACAGAATGTATTTAATATGAATATTGTAGTGACATATATTATTACAAATGTTCTATGTGTGTCAGTTGTGTAGTAGTAAAATGAGGTAATACTGGTTTTGTTTTGTTCAAGCTCTGTTGGTATTTGTCATCATGACTTCAATAGTTTGTCTTTAGGGACCAGTATTGGAGATGTTCACAGTTCCTGATTTTAAGACAAGTAAATTCCCCTCTTAATGTTAATTTTAAAAAATCAGTTCAAGATGAGGGGACATAATGTTGAGCTCAGCTGGCCAAGTTAGCTTATCTGGCGTGATGGCGGCAGGAAAGGACTCCTCTGCTCGAATTCTCCTCTGGACTCTGGAGACACCTCACTGATAGCTAAAAGGACCAAGGAGTATGCTGTCCGACACTGGATTCAGAAAAGCTCTGACCAGGTGCTGCTCAGTACCATCAAGACCACTGTCCCTGAAATCAAGAAGGATGTACCTTCTACTTCATAACTAATTTATATTTTCTTTTTACACTGATCACAATACATCACAAACATTGCGTTCAGAGCGTTAGGCCAACAGTCAGCTTCATCTGAAATACTTTATACCAGCATTACCATCCTTAATGGTCACTACGCCTCTGCACTTCCAGCATTATTTCTGTCTAATCAATCATCCAGGTGTCAGTGTACTATTTGGCCATTCCATGCCGTTTTACTACCCTCCGACACCCTCTGTTCAAGCTGGAGCATTACAGGCTTTACCTCACGTTTGCCACTGAACTACACATATATATACAGGCATAAATCAACAATTCACATTCAATTTTCATTAAAAGATATTGAATGGTTCAAGCTTACCACAATTCATACGAATAAACACAGATACGTTGATTAGCAATGAATTCTGGCACAAACTGGCACAAATTTCCATCTGCCTATCTTCCAGGCTTTTATTTAACACAATTATGAGCTGGCTTCAACGCACTGCTGCTTTATCAAGATCATTTAAACAAGTGGTCTCGAACTAACGCTCCCAAGTGTGTATATCAGCGAGACTGGCCAATGAGCCACGTTTCGACAAGTGTTTGAAAAAATGTTACCTTTTCCCGTTTCCCCTAACAACGAAAGATAGTATTTATAGTTCGACCAATCGTGGTTAGGCTTTCATTTGTTGCGCTCCAATCAATTTGGAGTTTACATGGTAGGCTATTTCTGTAACGTAAATTTTTTTCAAACACGTTAAAAAAAAATCTTATGAGCAGAAATGATTTTATGCTGTCAGGCAGCCTCACTATTTTATTTTGGGTATAATTTATTAATTCCTGGACTATTTGCGTAACGTTTTACATATTATTTGTCAGCAAGCCCTAAGGAACCCAATTTTCCCACTTTAAAAGAGCTACGTGGCTGCGTTCAAAATATGTATTTTCTACCTCCTGTTTCGAAGATATGCTGTCTGGGTACTGTTATGTTTTCAACCGTAAACCCATCTATTGTTATCTTTCCTAATAAGCGTTTTTTTTATGATTTTAAAACCTAACTCTGGGGAAGGGTAGTGTATTTTATCACTGTCCGTCTGAAAAAAAAAAAGTTAGTGCTTGTAGCCTAACACGCGTGATAGTAGTAATTGTGTATCGCGCGACGCGTGTTTAATGTTCGGCTTTCTGCCTCTCCCTTCTCGCTATCCTTTTGTCCATCTGTTCGTTCGTTTTGGTAACGTAATATAATTAATGTTAGGATTAATTTAGGTCATTACGCAGTACGTCTCAATGTTTTTCTTAGAAATGCAGCACACGTTTCATTGAAGAAGGCGGGTAATAATACAGTAAGCTTTTATATCAACGTGAAAGCGTTACAATTTGCAGACGAAGCAGAAAACAAGGGGGATTTCGAGTACATTCTTTGTGACAGCACTGTTATTTTACCATTGCTCTTCTCTTTATTAATTTTATTTGTTAGGCTTCATATTTACCTAATAATTTATATATGTGGATTAGAATATTTCATGACACCTCCCCTCTTAAAACAGACATTATATGTCAGTCCTTTATTCTATATACACATAGAGAAATTTATTATTATTTCTGGGGTTTACGGTGATTCTCATCACACGGATGGCGGCTTAAAAAATCAGCTCCCAAATTGGTTTTTCCAGATATATACTCAATGCTAAAATTATATGGAGCCAGAAGCAAAGACCATCGGAGTAACCTAGAGTTCTCATGCTTAGCCTGTGCTAAAAACGATAAAGGTTTGTGATCTGTTTGCAACTTAAATGCCTTCCCATATAGATAAATATTGAATTTCTTTATTGCCCATATTACTGCAAGACATTCTTTTTCGCTAGTTGAGTAGTTGATTTCAGCTTTATTCAACTTTCTGCTAGCATATGCCACTGGGCTTAATTCCCCATCCAATGCATCTGATTTCTGTAGTAAAGTTGCACCTAGCCCAATATTACTTGCATCCGTCCTTACTATGAATTCTTGACTTAAGTCAGGTAATTTCAAAATGGGTTTACTTGTGAGCTTTTCCTTCAATTCTTGGTAAGTCATTTCACATTGTGGTGTCCATGTAATGCGATCTGGAAGTCCTTTACGTGTCAATTCAGTTAACGGTGCACATATGGAATTAAAGTTCTTGATATACTTCTGGTAGAAACCACATAATGAGACAAAGGATCTCACGTCCTTCTTGGTTTGTGGTCTCGGGGCTTTCTGTAGTTTCTCTAAGTTCTTTGGGTCAGGGGTCATGTTTCCCTGATAAACTGTGTGTCCCAAAAATTCCAATTCTTTACATCCAACGCAACATTTGGTTGGTCGGGCTGTTAAATTTGCCTCCCTAAGTCGAGTAAACAGCATGTTCAGAGAGTCAATGTGTTCCTCAAATGTTTCTGTTGCTATAAGGATATCATCCATAAAATTTGTTATACAGGGATTATTCAGAGGATCCAATAATTTTCTCATCATTCTAGAGAAGACACTAGGCGCATTCTTCAATCCAAATGGCAATCTATTAAACTCATAGTGTCCTTCTGAGGTACTAAAAGCTAGGTATGGTCTAACCTCAGGCTTTACTGGAATCTGATAGTATCCTTTACTCAGATCCACTTTTGAGAAATATTTAGCTTTATTTAGTCTGGCAAACAGCTGATTTGTATCCGGCAATGGATCCACCTGTCCTTCTGTAATAGCATTCAGTCTCCTGTAATCTATACAGAGTCTATGTTCTCCAGAGGGCTTCCTTAAGAGTACCACCCCGGAACTATACGAAGACTCACTGTGCGAAATAATTCCTTCCTTCAACAGATAGTCTATCTCTTCCTTCAAAGCTTTTTCCTTAGCAAACGGAATCGAATATGGTTTCATACAGACAGGTGTGGGGTCTATCAGTTTCATATCATATTCCAATAGGTTTGTATGCCCTGGTCGGTCTGTTAACACCTCTGCATGATTATTTAGAACCTGTTGCACTCTCTCTTTCTGAGTTTTCGTTAAATGTGTACTGATTTTCACCTGTGCTGCTGTCTCACAGGGGTGTAATGGATATTCAAATGATGAAAGTGGTTCCTTTTTCATCTCCATGGCGATGGACAAGGTCAACAAGTGTGTCTCTTCCTGATGTTCTCTTTCCAAATATTTCTTCAGGAGATTCACATGATAGATTTTTTCTTTCCCCTTCTTATCTATCTTATAATTTGTTCTAGACACCTTCTCTAGAACTGTATATGGACCCTGCCATCCAATTTGTAACTTATTCTGACTCCCGGGCAAAAGAAGCAGTACTTTCTCTCCCACAGCCAAATTTCTGTCTTTCGCCTTCCTGTTATAATAGGCAGCATGTTTCTTCCTGGCTTGTTTCAAATTTTCATTGGCAAGTTTCCAGCCAGTTTTTAACCGAGTGGTCAGCTCATTCACATACTGGTATGAAGATGTAATGTTTTCCTCTGCCTTTTCATCAGTCCACGTTCTTAACAAAGCTTCAAGTGGACCTTTTATTGGCCTTCCAAACAATAATGTTGCCGGGGCCATACCGGTTGAACTATGGGGTACCTCCCGATAAGCAAAGAGGGCGGCGTGCAGGTACTGGTCCCATGTATCTGGTTTTTTCGTGTGCCAACTTTCTCAGGATCGACATCAATGTG